>MU158739.1:1013154-1028667 GCA_015888305.1 Antheraea pernyi | reverse complement strand
TATATATATATATGTTGTATAGTAATATCAATATTGAAAATATCGTAATTTTATTTACGTTAACTTCAAGATGTCCAAAATCCTCTTATAGTTATATTAAATACGGAACAAGAAATTAATTATATTCGTTATAAAGATATGTACAAGAGCTAGAAGTTACAAGAGAGATATTTATAAAGAAAAGTTGTTGAAAAAAAAGCGCCTAATTAAAAATAATAGCAAGGTGGGCAACGTTTTAGTGAATATTATAAGTATAAAGTTTTATTTTCAAAAATGGGTTAACAGAAACATATACCTAGTAATTATAACATAAAGAGCATTTGCCAAGACTTGAGCAGAGATTCATTTTATTATATAATCGTTTTTATTCATTTTACGTTATTCCATCATTGATCATCATAAAAACCCAAGATGCACAATCTCGAATAAAAGTAACGCTCAAAACCATCCCCAAAAACTCACCGATATACCTAAGTAGTTATAGATATACTATAAACTTATATTTTTGCTAATTCAACCTTACGCGGATAGTTTAAAGTTGTTTTTACAAATCAGTGTACAAAAAGTGCAAAGACGAGAGTGACGCGAGATCAATTCTCAATTATACGCTCACTTTATGCGGACGGGTTTGAGACGTTAACTGTGCATCTTGAGTTCATATATATCAATGTGTTTCATATTATTATTTTTAGCACTTTATTTACTCTATAATTGGTGTGATTTACAAGCAAATCTGTACTAATATTATAAAGAGGTAAAGTTTGTGAGTTTGTGACGTTGGGATGTTGTAGGAACTACTAAACCGATTTTGAAAATTCTGTTACCAATAGAAAGCCACGTTATTTGTGAGCGGAGCAACAATGAAGAATGTTTTAAAATCGGTTTTGAGAACTTCGGCTGCGTCTTAGCCCAAAATAATTATTCCACGCGTACAAAGTCGTGGGCAAAAGCTATTAACTAATTATATTATCTATACTAATATTATATAGCGGTAAATTTTGTGAGAATGTAGGGGTTATATCTGGGGAGTCGGAGAAAAAATGGTCGAACGAAAACGTTTCTTACGAACGCTGCCTTAACTTATGATTGAGTTCTTGAGAAAAGTTGTAGCTTGATAATGCCTATTACCGCCCAACGAAGTGGACACGGGTCAGCTATATATATCTATGAAGAAACAACGATATTGCCAAGTATAACATATACAAACGGTTAGTTTGTAAACTATTTTGCACGTTTCCTGTGACAATCAGCATTGTAGATTACGATCTTTTTCTACGTTACCTATGCTGGTTGAAGAAATGTCCTAGCAACAGTGTAAGAGAAGATTATCGAAATGGACTGGCCGTAATAAATATCCATCAAGATATTACTTTAATGATGAACTCTGAAGAATATCGAGAGAAGTAGCGAGAGCGAACAAGAACAATATAATATATAGATATGTTATGCAAGAAACTACGAGTAACTAACGGAACCCCGCGAACTTCGTATCGACTTAGATTCAATAAATGTTGTGTTAACTTATTAGTTGAATTCAATATAGTTTTTATTATATAAATGTATAAAAATTGAAACAAAATGTTTTTTTTTTATGGTTAATGTCATTATGAATGTAAGTCACGTGAATTACAAAAAGCATTTGTTTTATTGTTGGAATACTTTCTCTTAATCTATTTGCTATCTGGGTTACGCTCAGGATGATTTCCTTCAATCGACCTTGTAAAACACGAAGAAAAATTGATCGAAATCAGTTAATTCGTTCTTGAGATACCATCAAAATTCCTTATAGACAACCTTCAAATCTTATAAATCGGTTCTGCTGTTCTATTAGCTATCATATACATGCAATTAGGGACACGAAAAAAACATCGATACTTTGTAGTATTGTGTACATTTCCTTTCTATACTGATACTTTTGTACTCGATATTTTCTATTCAATACTTTTACTCAATGAGTACTTTTTGTCAGGTATCGTATCGAATGAAATGCAGAAGTTACCTATTATAAACTTAACCTTACTGCTCATGTATATGGCAACGCCATTTAGTTCAATCGTAGTGAATTTCCAAAAACATAACATTGAGCTCAAAATCGATCGGTCCGTTCAGTTCATATCATTTGTTTTATTCACTTCAACAATCAATCACTCGATCGTTTGATGTTACAGTAATAATATGTTGAATAGTTTAATAAAAAATATTATTTTCTAAAGCAGGAAGTAACACATCCCAAATTCAAAACTGCTATTCACCAATACGACTCTATAAATTTCTATTTTTAAGTGATAGTACGGAGAAGGAATGGGAACTTTAATAAGTGCATAAAGTTTTTTTTTTATAATAAAAATATTTTTAATTTGTGCCGTTAGAGTTACCTTTTTTTATTGTATCACATTTATGTACCTATTCTTTATTTTTGTATTGTTCTACTGAAGGTTAACTGCCGCTACTTATTGACTGACATTGACGTCCTGACATATGCGCATTAGCCCCTATGAAAAGTAATCCATACTTTTGTTTCGATACTTTTATGAGTGCGATACTTTTCTCCGATACTACTCATGAGTACGGTATCGATACTTTCTGTTCGATACCGTGTCCCTACATGTCATTTGGCAGCTGTACATTCTATAAACACATGTACGTTTTAGGGTTGCCAATTTATAGAGAACTCCTTAAACTTCTGTGAAATTGGGAAAAATACAGAGATTCTAACATTTTGTAATTTACTAACTTTCTATAATAATTTTAACAACCAGTAATAAAATCCTCCTTTATAATTATCGCAATAAGTTTTTTTTTAATATCGCATATCTGTAGCTTATAATCTGTTGTAACTTTATATAAAATAACTCTTAAGCCAATACTCTTGTCGACGGAAAATTAACAAGGTTAATAAGTATAATAAGTAGGTTAGGCACTAATGTGAACAAATATTTATTTTTTAATATATCTTTTTTGAATTATGAGTGGTGAATTCGTGCTTTCTGGAATTTTCTTGATCTGATCATATGGGAGACGTTGATAACGAATATAACTTGCGTGGTATTTTTTGCATAAATCATACAAAGAATAACATATTTATAAATTTAAACGTCACCGCTTATTGTTTGCTAACCGTGCCCACGTGACTCCATCTCCTTGAATGTTCGCTAACGGTGCAATTATTTTAACATGGGCTTCTGAAATAATGCTAAGATCTTTTTTTTTTACTCTTTTGTTTTTGTGGTGTCAGCGATTTCGTTTGCGTGGGCTTCAATCTTGGTTTTCTTAGACTTGACACATCTCCTTACATTGATCGTAAGTCATTTTATTAGCGTAACAATTAATACATTTGATTAATGTTTATAAACCAGCCGCTATCGTCCGACGCGCAAAATTTAATAAGCTGATCTCTATTCAATGTAGTCGACCATATAGACGAGAGTTCACCTTAAATTAGTATTTATGCTTATTAGCATATTGATGGCACTCAACATATAAACCAAAGTTCTGAATCGCAGCAATTTCGATACGATGTTGTACTGTCATTATATATCTATCGTGGACTCAATCGAAGTGAAATATAATGAATCCGAACTATTTTATTTTCATGAGCCTTTCTATACATATAATCATCATCATCATTACCCTTATCTCACTTAAGTAGGGTTAGCACAACATATAACCATTTCTATACATATAATAAGAATGTAAATGTAACGTGTCTGTATGTTTTACATTTTTGTGTAAAAAAATTGTTACAGGTGTCTTGGAATAAGTAATAAAATATAATTCAATTATTTTTAGAAATGACTGTCTGTCTGTTTGTATGAACACACTTCACTGTTAAAGCACTGCGTGCACGATACATTCTCACCAAGTAAATCATAAAGCATACCCTCGAGTAATGTTTAGTCTTTTTTTCAATAAAATCAGTTCTTTCTATCAAAAGCTATTGTAATTTTAATGACGACGCGACTTAAGTACCAGAGAAAAGTAGATAAGTAAATAGATGTAATACATTCAGATGATTTTATTAGTCACTGTTTTTTTTACATTAGGTTCCATGCTGACAGAGTTGCGGGCACAGCTAGTCTATAAATATAAAAATGAATCTACGTAATATATGTACGCACATAACTCCAGGACGCCGGAAACGAATTGCATAGTTCATTTTTTATGTTCGTTATTGCCAAGCAAAGGTTTGTATGCAAAAAAAATATGTAAAAATCGATCAATTAAATAAAGATTTTTTTAAAATAACATTTCAGTGACAAGGGAACATCAACAACCAAACTTATTAAAAAAACAACAAGTAACAGTTAAAAGTATTTTCTTTGTGTTCGTTATTTCCACGGCAAGGTTTGTGGTTTTGTGGATAATTTAGTTTTTATTCTTTTTTTTTTATAGTAGCACGGCAGAATGACTGCATTGTGCCTGATGGTAAGCACAGTTCAATCCAAAAACAATGGCGACCACCGAATGACACACTATCCATCGCCGGTCGCCGCTGTCATGCCGGCCTGGAAAACTCTCCCCACGTTTTGGGAATATGATCCAGATTTTTAGGGAATTTTGACTATTAGCATTGGCAGCCTTGGTGTATATTGAATGATTGAATAATTTGTTATCCCTATAGATTTTTTGTAGGTATTGAGCGTCTTTATATAGTTACTAATAATAAAAGCCCAATGTTCATGTGGAGAAAGTACGTATTGGGTTTTAAACGATGTCATCAATCGTTTAGTATGTTACGAAGAAATTATACTGAACCGGTTCAAACGTCGGCGTCATCAGAAAGCATAAAAATCAGTGATGAATGTGTACAGAAACTAAAGCAGCTATGTGAAGATAATAAGGCTTTCCTCAGAATTTGTGTAGAGAGCGGTGGATGCTCTGGATTTCAATATAAATTTAACTTGGACGACAAATTGGCAAATGATGACAGGTTAGTGGCCTTGAAATTCTAGTTACGGGTAAGGAATGTCACTTTTCGATAATGCTAGTTTTATGAATCAGCCATCGACATTTATGCATTTTCGAATTCTTTGAGGTAGGCTATATAGTATATGTCGGCGCGACGCGACGACGCCATTATCCATCACAAAAATGATATAAATGAGAACTAAATCACCCCATCATAATAATATCGTCAGAATGAACCCCATCATAATAATACCGTCAGAGTAAACTCACTAAACCACCCCAGCATAATAATACCGTCAGAATGAACTTACTAAACCACCCCATCATAATAATACCGTCTGAATGAACTCACTAAGCCACCCCATCATAATAATACCGGCAGAATACACTCACTAAGCCACCCCATCATAATAATACCGTCAGAATGAACTCCCTAAACCACCCCATCATAATAATATCGTCGGAATGAACTCGCTAAACCACCTATAATAATTTCATCACATCTCAATACAAAATAATAATTAATTAATATCAGACTATCACCCCATAATAGTAACCAATTAATTAATTACAAACAATAACTAATTCGTTTGCACAAATTAATTATTCAGAGTCTAAGATAAGCGACTCGCACAGTACGAGTGTACCGCGCGGTGCCAGAGCTAAGACTGACTTAACAGCGGTCGCTCCGCTCCTTTTATACCGAAACAAGTCGAGTAGTAGGGAGAGAGGCGTGACCGAATGTGGGTAGGCGCCGATATATACTAAGTCAATTAGGTGCAAGTACTGTGGGAAGCTGTGGCATGCGTCTACTGTAGCGATTCCCCGTCAAGTCAAGTCAAGAGTTTAATAATACTTGGAGACAGTTTCTAGCAATAATTTTGAAACAATGGTGGCTCAGTATTAATATGTTTAATTAATGTAGTATGGAATCATAGAATAAGCCTGCTAGATCACATTAAGGAAAGTTCCTCCGTTCTCCTAATAACCTCCTTGAAATAGAAAATCTGGTTTCAAGCCCCTGTAGATGTGTTCAGGCAGTGCTGGATTTATAGATAAATAGATTTGAGCCACCTCACCAGTTAACATAGGGTGAAATTGTGGTCTGACAATAAACTTTACAAACAATAAAAAAATCTGCTATAGCTAAGCCCTTTAAGTTGGTGACATAATTTTTGTAAAAAAAACTATATATCTTTTAGAATACACAAGTATATAATCACAGAATCACTTTTAAGATATTATGTTAATATATTAGACATTATTCTTGTTATGGATGCATTAACATCAGACATACAGGAGGATATACCTTGGTGTATGCTGTTTACTGGTGATATTGTTCTTATCAGAAAAGATGCTGCCGAGGTCCAGAGCAGGCGGGAAAAATGACGAGAAAAACTGGAGAATGTTGGTTTGAAAATCAGTAGAACAAAAACTGAACATTTGTTTTGTGACTTGGATGGTACGTCTAGTTTTTCTCCTATAGCTTTGAATGGTGTATCCTTACCAGCCTGCTCTAATTTTCGGTATCTCGGTTCATTGATACAAAGTGATGGTAGCATTGATAAGGACGTGAGGAATAGAATAAATGCAGGATGGATGAAATGGCGAAATGTGTCTGTGACCCACGAATGCCTTTGTTGTATGCCATGCTGTGTGTATCTGAGGCTGGGCTATGAAAGAGACGGATGAGAGAAAATGACATGTGGCAGAGATGAGAATGTTAAGGTGCATGTGTGGTGTGACTAGAATGGATAAAATTAAGAATGACTATATCAGAGGAAGTTTGAAATAGCACCAGTGACATATAACTTGAGGAGTAATAGATTAGCATGGTATGGACATGCATGGGCATGTCATGAGGAGAGATGAAAACCATGTAACTAGAAAAGTATTGAGTATGTTTGTGAACGGATATACGAGTAGAGAAAGACTGAAAAAGGTATGGATGGACTGCATGAAAAATGATATGTGTGTAAAAGGTGTGAATATTGAGATGACATTGGCAGGAGAGAATGGAAAAAGAGAACATGTTGTGCCAACCCTACTTAGGTGGGATAAGAGTAATGATGATGATGATTAGATATTACTCTTAATAAAATACTATATGTTATATTTGATCAAGAAGTTGAGGAAAAAATCTTGTGAATGTAAAATATACTTGCGCTTTAATGACACTACGTAAATTTCACAATTTTGATTACATACCTATCTGTATATTAAATACTGTATATCATTATTATCATTAAATAGTATAAAACAAAGTCCCCTCTCACAAACTCAAAAACAACTTAACGGATTTTCATGCGGTTTCCACCAGTAGGTGAAGTGATACATGAGGAAGGTTTTAGTATATAATTTGTCATGGATTTTTTTTATAATCAGGGCAGGTTAACATCTGCCGGGCCCGCTAGTAAATAATATGTTGATTCATATAGATATGATTTATATGATATTTAATCTTTTTTTTATATTTTACATATTCTCATTTTATTTTTATACAATACAATATGTATAAATGTATAATTATTATAATTTGTTAATAAATATAATTAAAGATAAGAAGTATTCCAATTTTTCTTAGATACAAATACAAAATGCAAATTTTATTTTGCACATGAAAAATGTTAGTATAATTATAATAACCTAAGAAATGTCATATAGTGTATAAGTGACATTTATCATATTTTGCCATTAAACGAAATATCCACAAAATACAACAATCAATCATTGCTATAGCAAAAATAGCATTTCTAGATAATCATTGCAATCTAGCAAACTCTGTATAACACAGAGTGTTTAATTAATAACATATTTCTCAATGTATATCATTTTCATTAAAGTAATTGAATTGTGATTATTATCCAGTACCTCATTTGTTTCTATTGTAATTAAAAACATTAATCTTATTAATTTGTTTTTAATGTTATAATTATTGCTGATTGACTTCTTCTAATTTGTAAAATTATAAGGAATAAAATTATTTCTAAAATTCTCATTATAGTAATTGCTATATACCAGCTTGATATATGTTTAAAGTTTGACACCCTCCAATCCTTTTGTAGTTCATGGTCACATTTAACATATAAAATTTACAATATCAAAACAAATACTAATGTACAACCAAGAAAACCTAAGTTAAAGTTTGTTCTAAGACTTTCGAAAGTATGGGAACAATACTTTTAAAAATAAAAAAAATCACATCTAGGTTCAATGAGCAACATTAATGGGGAGCTTTCAAGGTTAATCATCACATCGAGATAATTAAATATTAAGCCCCTATTTTTTTAATTGATGTAGAACAATATTGCTGGCGACTAACCAGTCGCACTGTATATTAACCGCTATATTACATTAACTACTACTGAATATACAAAATTTACACATTTTATTTTGTTTTGTGAGCTGTTAAATTAGGATAATATATCTATACATATAACTATATAAATATATAGTAAATATAATAATATATATAAAGTTTATTTCTCTGTAAAATTATTCCCTTGAAGGATCCCTCTCAGTATACGATTTTGCTATACTATCTCTGTATAAAAGTGATAAATATTGCATTTTGTTCTTTTTTTTATTTTCATACTTTTTTTGGATATACACAGTTAGATACTACCTCTCTCCAAATTGTCTAAGATTATAACTTTGATATTGTATTTAAGTGAGGCACCTAATGCAAATTTTGCGACCATGGATTGCTATACTTATGGTGACTTATAAATATATACATTCATGTTATACGAGTACATGTCTACAAACACATTAATTCTAACTATTACCATAGATCCGGTGAAGCTGTTAAGACCTTGCTAGGTCAATAGCATAGTCAGTTCGAAAAAAAACCTTTGATCTATATACATTACCCATTCTTTCTTAACTTCTTTCATATAATATATGTACTATAACGTAAGATAATTACAGTTTAAAATTTTGAATATCACATCAATATCACAGTACTCACTTTCTAAATAATTATTTTGGGCCATGAAAAATTGTTTATTTGTAATAGTAGTAATTGAACTGATCATTCACATATCTAATTCTAGTTAAAAAAGACTAAGGATTTTCTGAAAATATTCTAAGAATTATTGTTAATATCATTTGAAGAGATTTGATTGTTATGACATTTCGAGATTGTAACCTGTAAATGTATTACCAGTATTTGAGATGTTGTGATAATTAAATTTTTTATTGCAGAACATTTGAACGAGATGGTGTAAGAGTTGTTATTGATGAGACATCATTAGAGTACATTAAAGGATCAACAGTGGATTACCATACGGAACTTATAAGGTCTGCTTTTAGAGTAATACAAAATCCAAATGCTGATTTGGGCTGTTCATGTGGTGCCAGTTTTTCGATAAAAATAGATTAAGTTTGAATTCGAAGAAAGTTATAATAAAAATAATTTGATGGCAAAATTTGTTAATTTTTAATCATAAGTTAGTTGAATACAATAGTGATGCGTTTTGTTATTTGTTATCAATTGTTTCCTCAGATGGTTAATATTATTATTTGATGTATATTTAATGCTCTTTTATTTTGATAAGAACTAATGTAGCCTAATTGTTTTAAAAGATTTTTCAATTACCAAAGGTATATATTATTTTTGTTGTTAATGAATTATATAATTTTATCAAAAAGTACTAGTAATATATTTTTTCTGGTTCTTATAATTATATTATTGAAATGTATTATATCAGAATGTATATATATTGTAGTAGTATAATTTTTCTGTGATATAGGAAATTACAATTGTTATAAACTTATATGTTTTATTTCACTTTAGACATCTGTAGTATCGCTCATTTATGTAATTTTAGTATTACATGCACAAAAGCACATTACTTATTGCTAAAATGTATTACCCTGAGACAATGTGGTTAACATACATACAATTTTTGATCCAATATCAATGAAAATAATGTGGTTTTGAATTCTTCAAAGAATATCGGAGTAAGTTAATATCGGAAATGGAACCTGCAACCTTCCGACTCAATAGTAGGAGCTAACTACCACTCCGCCATAAAATACTTTACTAGATACGTTCACGTAAATGACAAAAAGAATGACATTAATACAAAAGAATATAATTTCTATATTCTTTAATTTTGCGAACTGTACTTAAATATTATGATATATTTTCGAATATACGTAATTACTGACTATAGGATGAATATCGAAACATTTTTTATTATAATATTTTTATCATTTACTTATTTTTAATATCCAGATATTCTCTAAAAGCTGCCGGAAGCAGGACATGGAGTCACTGCATCATATTACTTATTATCTATGACTCCTACAAGGTGATCCAGGTGACGCCATGAGTATATAGGTATAAAAACGGTAAAATTGTTTTGATGCGGCCGTTTTAATAAACAAAACTTTATCTATACTAACTAGAAGTTGTGATTCTGTTTGTAGCAATAATTTCTGGTACTGTGTCTTTTATTTTTTAAACTCTCACGGATGAAAACCTACGTTGTACATTGTATCATCATAATCAGCCAGTAAGAGACCCATTGTAGGGGCATAGGCCTTTTCCCGAAGGTATGCGCATAATAACCACGCCAGCCTACAATGTATTGGTGATTTCAAACTCTGAGAAATCCACAGTTCTGTTTTCCACATTCAGTAGTACTACAAGGACATTTCTCAGGTTCAGGTTTCCTCACGATGTTTTCCTTCACCGTCAGCCGATAGTGTTAACAATTTAAATTAGTAAATGTATGCGAATTCCGAAAAAATATTTGGTTCATGTTAGGGTTCGAACCTGCGGACATCAGGTAGATATATCATCGGTCGAACCGTTAGACCACTTCTTAAGTTGATGGTATAGATTATCTTTTAGCAAATAATATAATATTAAGTCGCGAGTGGTCGTTAGTAATTTATATTTAGAACATATTATATTACTGCATCATATTTTCTTTTTACTCTCTTATCCTATCTTTATACTTTACTAGCTTTTGCCTGCGACATCATCCGCGTAGAATTTTTACTTTGGGCTAACTTTACCATTAACTCGCGACTTCGTTTACGTAGAAGTTGGACATATTTTTAAGTAATACCTACGTTAACTCCGATTTTGAAAAATTCTTAATTGCTGCTTCGCTCCTATTGGTTTTAACGTGATATAAGCCTTCCTCGATAAATGAGCTATCTAACACTGAAAGAATTTTTCAAATCGGATCAGTAGTTCCAGAGATTATCGCGTTCAACCAAACAAACTCTTCAGCTTATTAGTATAAATTAGAATATATCCTATTTTTATACTTTATCGTTGTTATTACAAAAAAGTTTAATACGTATTGAATACTTGCTTTAAAGGTCTCGTATTAAATGCACTAACTTGCACTTTATTTTATTGTAAAAAAGAAACTGTAAAATTTTAATCGTTTAATGAAGTCAAAAACAATCTTTTAAAATGATAAGTGTGTAACACACATATCTTTTGTTGAGTTTAAGATATATTCATAGTGGCCCAAACGTTGTCCAGCTTGGACGAGGACAAAGTAATGACAGGTTCAGTTTTGGGAGAATTGGCAGCAGATCTGAAAAGAACAATGTTTGATAGTATATTTTAAAGTTTAAAAATATTACGGGGATATTTTAATATCTATTTATAGGCAAAGGTCAGTGAGTAGAGTCTATACATTTCAATATTTAGAGAAAGGTATGTAGTCCAAGAGTTTAATGTGACTAATCCTATATTTCAATAGTTTCAAACGAAATTAAGTAAACGAGTTTAATGTTATTTCGTTTCTTTATAATGTAAAAAATCTAAAGCGCTATGTATTCATATATATGTTTGCATATATATATTGTGGTCAAACTCCAAAATCTATAAAGTAATAAAAAAATGACCTGAATGTTACCCACATGTCTGAAGGACTGTGTGCATGCCTTATAGTCAGAACTATGTCGCTGGGAGTGTACTTTCGTTGTTATGTACCTATCGTGAATAGGTATATTGAAAAGGATGATATTATTTCAATTTACTTACTGCTGCAATTCCCCATGAAACACAAAGGCATCGTTAACTTTCTTCACGTTATGTGGCGAGTAACGGTTGTAGTTGCCCCAAATACTGTTCATTAATTTACTAATGTATTTCAACGGGGACAATTCCATGGCTGTAAAACATAAACGGTCTTATTAGTAAAACAAAAATGAACACATTTAATATGACTTTTACTAAACAGTGTCTAAAATTTAAACTTTATTAAACACATGTTTCAAAAACTTTATTACAAAAGCGTGTCCAAGTGGTCTTTAGCTAAACATCTTGTTTAAGTTTTTTATGCAAACAACTCTGATTAGCATTCATACAAATGAATTTCATCATTCAAAAACGTTCCATTACATACAGATATTTCGCAAACAATTTGAAATTAAGTATGAATATTATCTTCATTACAATTTTTTTTGTTTAAAATAAAATTACTTATTATTATTATGATATTTTGGTGAAAGAATATGATGTAATTGTTAAAATAAGTAATATATAATTTTAATACATACATTACGTCAAAGTGGGTAAAGTCGAACAATAGTATAATCTCAGATTAAAATACATTGTCAATGTCATATAGTTGTAGTTATGTTTTACTTGTGAATCTTTGAATATTTTAAAATTTATGTACATCTTCTAAATTGAATATAACAACGAAATTCATAATTTACTACGAAACGTCTTTTACCAGCAAATAGAAACACAATAAATCTCAACAATAAAATAAGAACTGTCAACTTAGACAAGTGTTAGATAATATTTTAAATATAAACAATGTCCGTCCCTAAACAAGGCTTAGACATTCTTTTGTGATCTATTTTTAAACAAATATTCATGGCGCATTTAACTTTTTGTAATAAAACGGAAATGGTTTAAAACTGCTACATTATAATGTGGGACAACTCAAATTTTATAACCTTATAAAAGAGCCAGTCTATCAAAATATGTACCTATATAAAACTTGGTAAACTTTAACAAAATAGATTCTAAATGTCAGTAATCAGTTCTGGTATCTGAGAATTAACCAAAATACATGATCGAAACGGGGACGACAAATTCATATGCTTGAAAAAAGCAAGGCTCAATATACAAGCACCTAGTATCTAAGAGACATCGTTTATTTAACCATGAAAGCAATTTTTAAATGCCTGACTCGTGTTTGGTGTCTCTATCAGGGAAAGTACCGTTTCATCTAGAAACGTTAATTACTGGAGAGAAGGGGTACTAATGTCAAGTTTTCAGCAGAATCCTCGATCCAAGGCTTAATATGAACATCCAAAAACGTAACATTTGATTATTTCTTTACAGGCCTGTAAGTCATATGCGTTGTACCTTTTTATTAGGAACCTTTTTAACAATTATTTTTAGTAATTATAATATCACCTCTCGTCATTTTACTTATAGTGGTTATTCTATTTTTGAGATGCAATTTCTAATGTCTGAGTATGTTTAATGTTTTTAATAATTCCACAACAGTAAAGTTAGTTGAGAATACACGACAAAACGTCCTTACATGCGGTATTAAAGAATTTCGCAGGTTCGTTCCCGTTACTAGTTTTGGAGAGTTTCATGTCACGGGTATTGCGTTGAGTTTCACGAATGTGACCAGCAGAGAATGCGGATGGAGGGATCGAAGCCATACTTCTAAGTTGACAAGCTAAAAAAGAGTATTAATAATTAAAACTTGCATATAATTTTAGTTTTAGAGATTTAAATTTGTAGCCACAGTACTAAAACCGTTATTGATTTAGTAGCAGTTTTTAATATATGTTTTACGGTTATAATGTTCCATCAAACATGAGACTTTCACACGTATTGAAATTTTATTTTTGCATAGTTATAACTTGAATTTTTTTAGTTTGACGTTATGATATGGATTTTAATAATAAATATTTCATAATTTTGTTAGTTAATAGGTTGTATATATAATAATGTTATCTAAAATCCTCCAAAATTGTTTCTCAAAACTGGGTACCTGTGTTTTTGAAACTGTTATTAATAATAAAGGTGTAATCATTATTATTACATAGTATAAAACAAAGCCCCCAACTGCGTCTGTCTGTCTGTCTGTTCGCAATAAACTCAAAAACTACTGAATGGATTTTATGCAGTTTTCACCAGTGGATAAAGTGATTGATGAGGAACGTTTTCATATGTAATTTGTCAAGGATTTTTTTATAATCAGGGTAGGACAACGTCTGCCGGGCCCGCTAGCAAGAAAATAAAGTCAAAATATTTCATACCTGCGCACAGTTTGAAGAATAATTTACCCAGCGTCAGGTTGTTGACTTCTTCAATTTTAAAGCCGCTTATGATCGGGCCTCTACAAACGCGACGGACGCCGCCAAACTCACCAGTCAACTTTACTGTGCCAAACAGCACCATTAAATTACAATGGAGTAAACTCAAAACCAAGAAGATTAGTAAATCGCACCGTGCGAGAATACAAGCATCAAAATAGACGTCCGAGATGGCACTGTTCAAAATGGCGCTGTGGCCTGCGAGACATGACCCCTCGGAGAGTTATCAGTTGACAGCAACAACGTAATGTTTCATTTAATTATGACCATGTTTAGATAACACGTATGTTCTAAAACATCGAAATGGGAGTAAAAATATTTATCGTAAATTGATATCACATTTTAAAGGCCATAATTAACTTAAATAACAAACTCTCTAGAGCTTCAATTCCATCTACCTCGAATCCACATTGCGTAAATATATTTTAACCTACACTTTTTCTGTAGTTTCCAGTTTTTATGTAAGGTGAAGAATACCTACCAATAAAACAAAACTGTATCTTTTTCCTGTTTTGCAAGAATATTAAGTACAAGCTTGAACTTTAGGTACGAAGGCACATACTTATATTTCTTAGCTGAGAAAGGCCCTGCATTGGTTTTTAGGTGAGGTTCTCTTAATATTGTAATGGTAATATTTATATATAGCGATTTTAAGTCAGAAAGAAAAAGAAACATATTTAAGTATTTGAAACTATTAGCTATATACCTATATATATTATTATTTCTCCATATAGTTTCAAGTATCTGTATCTTTACTATTGTTTTGTCGGTTTTAGAGGTCAATATATACAATGCTCCTTCGTATATTTATATTGTTTTTCTTGAAAACATTGATATAAATTTGAAATTAATAATGCTATGACTTATAAAACAATATAGAAGTTATTCATGAGCTAATCCGACGATACTTGAACTTTTTTTTTTTCGAACTGACTACTCTATTGACCAAGCAAGGTCTTAACAGCTTCACCGGACTACTAAGGCGAGCGCTTAAGGCACTCAGCCGATTTTATTTTGACAACTAGCTTAAGGGTGCGCGGCACATCTCGGCTTTGGCTGTTGCCTGATACATACAATTCGCGACCTATCTGAATTAATCTAAGCTAAGCTAACTATATATGAGTTGTTGAAACATATATGTGTACCAAGCATATATACCTCAACAATATATATATATATATATATATATAATATATATATATATTTCGTATCGGATAATATTCTAAACTATTTCAGTTTGATAAGGGGAAAAAATAAAACCCTTCCACCTGCATGTGT
>MU158739.1:980867-1012345 GCA_015888305.1 Antheraea pernyi | reverse complement strand
GGAAGTGTAAATAACGGTATCGTCAGCATAGCAACCTACCTCGACCCGTTTAGACCGAGGTAGGTCACTGATGAACAGATTGAAGAGCGAGGGTGCGAGTATGGAGCCCTGTGGCACACCTGAGCGTATCGGGTGGGGCAGGGATAGTTCCCCATCCACTCTAAAGCGGAAAGTCCTATCAGTGAGATAATTGTGGATAATATGAATTAACTTATCAGGTACGTGAGATTTACATAATTTATGGATGAGCCCTCCATGCCAGACCTTATCGAAGGCTTTGGCGACATCGAAGAAGACTGCAATTGTGCGTTTCGGTTTACGTTTCGGGTCGGTATTAAAATTAGAGAAAATGTACTCCGTGCGGCGGTGTACTTGATTCGTGCAAGAGTGTTCGGCACGAAATCCGAACTGCTCAGGTGGTATTAATTTTAAATCTGTAATCGATACCTGGAGACGGTACAAATGGAGCCGCTCGTATAATTTACCTAATGTATCTAACAGGCTAATCGGGCGATAGCTATCGGGAAGCGTAGCGACGATACTTGAACTTTTCAAGGTATTTGTTTGATTACTTTATGAAGGTTGTTGAAGCTGAAACAATGGCTAGACGGTCTAAGGTTGCAATTAAGCAGAGGTACTAGAGTAATGAAACTATTCAGACGGACAAGGCAATTATTCGTCTCCCAAAATTTCATGAGGGCTCTTAAAACGAGTGTTTAAACGGTCCCTATATGGCTGTCCATCGTAAGACAATAGCGCTAGCCGAAATTCTTGCGCTTTTACACAGTTGTAATTACGGTCGAGTGCCATCCACCCTCGCCATCAAACCTGATGAAGCTGTAAAAGCTTTCGACCTTTTAAAAAACCATGGGTATCAGTAATCGGAGTGAATATTAGGCGACTGCAAAATCGTTGAACTTTTACCGTGTTATTATTACAAAAAAGTTAAATACGTATTAAATACTTGGTTTAAAAAAGTTTCCTAATAAATGAGCCGCGCTCGCCCGAGGCAAGTTCGCGTTATCCTTTTTCACAAGTCTAACCTAACGTAACCAAAGCGAGACAAAAGAACAAGATGGCGAACATTCAGCGACCGCGGTGCATTTAATATGAGACCCTTTTAAAGCCAGGGTTCAATACGTATTTAACTTTTTTGTAATAACACCGTAACAGTTTTTACCCGTGTAGATAATAGTTGCTCTCGGGCGCGGTCAATATTTAACCGTTTGGCAACACCGCGTGATGTTGGCTTTTCGTTGTATTATATTTAAATTAAAATGTTTCCCTGTATTAAAAAAGTTACACTTCTATCGTGTGTTTTTACGACACACCCTGTTTTTTTTTTAAATATGGACACTATGAAACTTTCTAACAAGATAACTAAACCAACTTTTTAGCTATAATATCATTGTTTATATAGCGTTCTAGGCGAGAAAACGCAAAAAAATTTACAATACATGCCATATTTATTTGTATAAAATAAAGAAAATTAGATGTACCTATTCTAATGAAGTCTTAAAAAAAATCAGGCGTTATTTTGGCAATGCTCGCTAAAGCTTACGAGATATATCAAAATAATGTACCACGGAATTTTAGATATTAGAAAAATATACAGAAAAGTCCTTGATAGTATATGTCTATCACCCAGATAACACGTCGTGTACTAATACTAATCATTTTTATATTTTACGTATTGATAAAAAACATTGTTTATTTGTGAAGCTATTTTGACCGATATAATATTAATCTAATTAAATATTATAGTTACTTTACGTATTTAATGGACACAGAATATATTATTAATAGCATTGGATATCTTAAAATATATCGAAGATTTACGATTCACAACGCCTTACTAAAAAAAATGTTTGTGTAAAAATCCTTACGTAGATTTGTCTTTTGTGCACAAAAAAGTATCTTGAAACTTATAAAGTTATAATTATTAAAAAAATATTTGACTACGCTTCACATTATTTTAAAATCATTTAAAAAAGAATTACTTTCCGTGACTATTTTTAAGCTTAATAACTGTTATAAATAATGTTTCAAGGACTTAAACCTTTTTTTATTTTTTTCGTTTTTAATTAATATCTGCATTGTGCAGATAAGAGATTTGTAAGTATAATATTCTTGAGAATTTCTAGTTGTTTAAATAAATCTAAAGAAAACAAAGCGCTGATAACAATGTACCAATAGGTAACTTTATATTTTGGTCAATCGTTATCAGTCATATGGTAATTTGAACTTTAACATACCGTTCTCTATTCCGTATCTATTTAGGGTTTCTAGTAGACAATCAAGTGTGACAGTGACAGCTATAGTTGTTTACCTGAAAACTTTTCCTTTAATTTTAAATTCTTTTAACTTTTTTCTTCCCAACTGATTACGCTATTGACCTGACTGGTCTTCACGGCTTCGAGGACTAAGGCGAGCGCTTAAGGCACTCGAAGCTTAGCAAGAAGCTCGAGAGTGCCAGATTGACCGAACCTCGGCTTGAACTGTTGCTTTTGTGGTGGTAATGCTGACAACGTTTTTTGTATTGAAAAGTACTACGTAGTTAGCTCTACAAAGACTGACTCGAGTAGGGGCTGTGGCTAACTACGTAGTACTTTTCAATACAAAAAACGTTCTCAGCATTACACTACACTTTGGATGCAACTTCGTGAATCTGTCTAAGCTATACATACATATAAGAATTCCCGCAACACACGTGTGACATGTGAGCTTCACGAAATTAAATATGTATGTGTATTCTTAAAACCAAATTACGATCAACGCATACAGTGTGCGCAGAAAGTATTCGTACACTTATCATTTGCAGGGAAAATCTATATTATTTCGGGTTTTATGAAGTTCGGGCAAGCAAAAAAAAAACATGTCATTTTCTGATATTCTCTTACATTACATCCGTAGAAAAAATTCAATAACAAAAATAAATTCTCTCTGATGGAGAATAAAACTATAACATATCCATATTCTGAGGGAGCAAAAAGCATTTGTACAGTCGGCTTTTTTCCCGGAAAAGACTAGAAATTTAAATTGGATATGAATATTTAATATTTTGTAGGGTATCCTTTTGCCCTTACGACAGCTTCCAATCGCCTGGGCATAGACCCAACGAGGGTGGCACACAGGGAAAGGGGAATTCGGTCCCATTCTTCCTGAAAAGCCTTCTTGAGGTCAGTTTTGTTAGAGATCTGCCTTTTCCTGATCTCTGTTTCCAAGTGGTCCCACAAATGTTCGATAGGGTTCAAGATCGGGAGACTGGGGTGGTGTTCCTAACTGTTTTAGCACGTTATAAAGAAGCCACAATTTCGTATTATGAGCCGTATCCTTAGGATCATTATCCTGTTGGAAAATGAAGTTATTTCCTAGGCCAGGCTTGGCAGTAGCATGGTTTTCCTTCAAAATATTTATGTACATCTTGTGGTCTATCGTCCCTTCTATAAAATGTAATTTACCCACTCCAGTAGCAGCTATGCAGCCCCAGACTAGTACGGACTCACCGCTGTGTTTAACAGTGGGAAGTAGATTTCGAGGTAGCACTGCGTTTTCCTGCCGTCACACACGGACTCGTCCATCCGACCCAAAAATATTGAATTTACTCTCATCTGAGAATATAGTTCGGTCGTGGCTCTGAAGCATAATATTTTACCAGTAATCGGAGTGAATATTAGGCGACTGCAAAATCGTTGAACTTTTACCGTGTTATTATTACAAAAAAGTTAAATACGTATTAAATACTTGGTTTAAAAAAGTTTCCTAATAAATGAGCTGCGCTCGCCCGAGGCAAGGTCGCGTTATCCTTTTTCACAAGTCTATCCTAACGTAACCAAAGCGAGACAAAAGAACAAGATGGCGAACATTCAGCGATCGCGGTGCATTTAATATGAGACCTTTTTAAAGCCAGGGTTCAATACGTACTTAACTTTTTTGTAATAACACCGTAACAGTTTTTACCCGTGTAGATAAAAGTTGCTCTAAATTTTATATTCAATGATATTATAACTAAACCCACTTTTTAGCTATAATATCATTGTTTATATAGCGTTCTAGGCGAGAAAACGCAAAAAAATGTACAATACATACAATATTTATTTGTATAAAATAAAGAAAATTAGATGTACCTATTCTAATGAAGTCGTAAAAAAATTCAGGCGTTATTTTGGCAATGCTCGTTAAAGCTTACGAGATATATCAAAATAATGTACCACGGAATTTTAGATATTAGAAAAATATACAGAAAAGTCCTTGATAGTATATGTCTATCACCCAGATAACACGTCGTGTACTAATACTAATCATTTTTATATTTTACGTATTGATAAAAAACATTGTTTATTTGTGAAGCTATTTTGACCGATATAATATTAATCTAATTAAATATTATAGTTACTTTACGTATTTAATGGACACAGAATATATTATTAATAGCATTGGATATCTTAAAATATATCGAAGATTTACGATTCACAACGCCTTACTAAAAAAAATGTTTGTGTAAAAATCCTTACGTAGATTTGTCTTTTGTGCACAAAAAAGTATCTTGAAACTTATAAAGTTATAATTATTAAAAAAATATTTGACTACGCTTCACATTATTTTAAAATCATTTAAAAAAGAATTACTTTCCGTGACTATTTTTAAGCTTAATAACTGTTATAAATAATGTTTCAAGGACTTAAACCTTTTTTTATTTTTTTCGTTTTTAATTAATATCTGCATTGTGCAGATAAGAGATTTGTAAGTATAATATTCTTGAGAATTTCTAGTTGTTTAAATAAATCTAAAGAAAACAAAGCGCTGATAACAATGTACCAATAGGTAACTTTATATTTTGGTCAATCGTTATCAGTCATATGGTAATTTGAACTTTAACATACCGTTCTCTATTCCGTATCTATTTAGGTTTTCTGGTAGACAATCAAGTGTGACAGTGACAGCTATAGTTGTTTACCTGTAAACTTTTCCTTTAATTTTAAATTCTTTTAACTTTTTTTTCCAACTGATTACCCTATTTTTAGACTTAATGAGTAGATAATAAACCATTCTCGCATACGAACCCGATACTATTGACTTCCGGTGTTGATCTAAATCTATTAATTATTAATAATTTATCTGAAGGTATCCGGTATATAGCGGAAGTTAGCAAGAAGTAGTACTTTTCAATTTACAAAAAACGTTCTCAGCATGACACTACACTTTGGATGCAACTTCGTGAATCTGTCTAAGCTATACATACATATAAGAATTCCCACAACACACATGTGTACAGACATGTGAGCTTCACGAAATTAAATATGTATGTGTATTCTTAAAACCAAATTACGACCAACGCATACAGTGTGTGCGGAAAGTATTCGTACACTTATCATTTGCAGAGAAAATCGACATTATTTCGGGTTTTATGAAGTTCGGGCAAGCAAAAAGAATTCATGTCATTTTCTGATATTCCCTTATATTATATCCGTAGAAAACATTCAATAACAAAAATAAATTCTCTCTGATGGACAATAAAACAATAACATCCTTATTCCTTATTCTGAGGGAGCAAAAAGCATTTGTGCAGTCGGCTTTTTTCCTGGAAAAGACTAGAAAATTAAATTGGAAATGAATATTTAATATTTTGTAGGGTATCCTTTTGCCCTTACGACAGCTTCCAATCGCCTGGGCATAGATCCAACGAGGGTGGCACACAGGGAGGGGGGAATTCGGTCCCATTCTTCCTGAAAAGCCTTCTTGAGATCAGTTTTGTTAGAGATCTGCCTTTTCCTGATCTCTGTTTCCAAGTGGTCCCACAAATGTTCGATAGGGTTCAAGATCGGGAGACTGGGGTGGTGTTCCTAACTGTTTTGACATGTTATAAAGAAGCCACAACTTCGTATTATGAGCCGTATCCTTAGGATCATTATCCTGTTGGAAAATGAAATTATTTCCTAGGCCAAGCTTGGCAGTAGCTTGAAGGTTTTCCTTTAAAATATTTATGTACATCTTGTGGTCCATCGTCCCTTCTATAAAATGTAATTTACCCACTCCAGTAGCAGCCATGCAGCCCCAGACTAGTACGGACTCACCGCTGTGTTTAACAGTGGGAAGTAGATTTCGAGGTAGCACTGCGTTTTCCTGCCGTCACACACGGACTCGTCCATCCGACCCAAAAATATTGAATTTACTCTCATCTGAGAATATAGTTCGGTCGTGGCTCTGAAGCATAATATTTTCCCACAGGAGTTCATTTATCAGTACAATGACATTTAATAAGATTTTTTTGTATATGTACATTTAAAAGTTGTGTAAATGAATCCCACGAAAAGTTAAATATAGAATGATTCCCAAGATGTTACTGGCTGGAAATCTGACACGGTTTGTATCACTAACAAGATGTAACCATTAAGTGTATCACTAATTTTGTATAGCAAAAAAAGTATAGTATTCCAAACATTATTCATTATGTATAATTTTCATAATATCCTTGTTTTAGTATTCTTTTTGCTAATAGTGACCAAAAAACGTTAATATTATGTGGTATGATCATTTAAACCAATCAAATTCAATACAAGCTTTATTTATTAAGTGAGCCAATGATTTGACCGTTATAACATTTTGAATATACCAGGTGAAAGGTTAGACACTTGCAGTATTCTAGGATATGACACTTCATGGTCACATATAACACATAAAATAATAATATCAAAACAAACACTAATAGACAACAAAGAGAACCTTATGTAAAGTTTGTTCTAAGAATTTCAACAGTATGGATAATAGTTTAAACAAATCTAGGTTGAATGACCGGTGATAAAACCGGCGAGCGGCGACCCGGAGTTAATAACTTTCGATAATAAAATGGACTATAAACCCTTTTATTTGTTCAAACTTCGAAAAAATATCCTTTGTTAGCTGGTTGGCTTCACTTTCAATTCACTCGGCGGTCATTGACACTGTGCTTTAACATAGACGCTTAGAGGATTGAGTATAATGTTTGTATATTTCTAGATAGGTCACTAAGCACCTATTTTTTTATTGATTTAGAACGAGAATCGAGTGCAGTGTCCTCCATAAATATTGCTACTGTGTAAACATTCACCTGGTTTATTCATGGAATATTGCATCGGTTGACGGTAAATTCTAGTGTTTTCTTACCTTTGAATAATATAGTAATAATAATGATATTTTAATGTTCCAAGTTAATGTGTACATAAGTAACAGTAATATTGGTATCTGCATTGGTTACAAATCGTATCGCAGCTATCACAATAAGAATAATATAATATAATATATATTATATTAATAAATAATAATATAATAAATATAATATAATAAGAACTAAAACAAACAGTGACTTAAACATATGTATTAAATAAAAGCGTATTTTATGATAATAATGAGTGAATTGTTTTTTAAATACAAGTGTATGATTTGAACTACCAAATTTATAATTATAAAGTAATAATATAGTATAGTAGTAATGAAGGATAGAAATAATAACCACGATTTATTATTTAAGTTCATATATTTGTATTTAACATTTTTCGATCCTTAATTAATTATATAACATAACATTGTACATTTATTTATTTCTTCTTAATAATTTCTTTTTAATACTGTAAACTGAAATATACACGAAAAAAATAATATCAACACTTGCTTCGTTTTTTTTCATTAATAATTATTTTTAAGATTTAACGACTGTATCGCCTTTTAAAAAATAATTCAAACTTTTGGTAAAGACACAGTAGAATAAGTAATCAAGATATCATTTAGTGCTGGAAGGAGTTACCAGTAGATTATATTGTATTTACTCAGGTCAAACAAGCGGATCGGGGCGGGTCAGGTTTGTCATAAATCTTACAATTAGATATTTACTAAAGGATTCGTTTGTATGTACTTACAAAACTACAAGATCAAAAGTATGTACCTCAGTGCTATTGAACAAGTACAACTAACATATAAAACTAATATATAAATGCTGCTGTTTAAACAATGTTTCTCAAACTTTAGTATTGAGATCCAATAATAAGTTAGAAATTTAAGAAGAATTGTTTTTATTTTTACATAGTTAAAACTCTTAAAAGCGCATATCACACGTTACGAATCATGAAATATGGCTTTAGATTATTTTATTGTTTAATTTTTTTAACCCAAAAATTAAACAATATTTCGTATTCGGGTGCAATTTTTAACACGTCACACTCCCCTCTAGCCCTTACCGTGACTGCGTAGAGTTTGAGAAACGATGTTATGAAAAAAATATAACATTTATAATATAAAATTAATTTCGATATAGAGTTAGTCAGAATAACGGTAACAATACATCTGGCACTGTTTCAATGGTTAATTTGTACACGATTCCTTTGGAACTTATTGTTGACTTTAAATTAAACAGTTTAAATGTGTTAGAGAGTATTATTAATGTTGCCTGCGCTGCTCTGTGTTAAACTTAATTAACGCTAAACTAAGATAAATAAATAATGAAATAAATAGCGGCGCTTCAAATGAACACTAACTGGTGTGGGATAGACGTGTGCTGCGAGAATGTCACTACTGCGGTGTGCGTCCATCATGATATTGTAACACTCCTGAAATAATTGTACAAATATGAAAATAATGTTATATAATCCCTAATCCGATTATTTGATAATACTGAAATCAAGGTTTTTATTTATTAATTGAAATATGTGGGTATGACTGAATATACTCAATAATTAATTATTACAACTAGATTATTTAGGAAACTAAAAAATGTAGGTACACATAACAAATTATTTATATACTGGCTGACTCGTGCCCATATCGTTGGGCAGTAAACATTTATAAAAAAACTACTTTAAGGAGTTAAATATAAAATTTAGATATATGCTGTCCGTGACTTTTTGTAGGCATTATCAATCTCTACAACTTTTCTCTAGAACTCAATCATATATCTCTCATCGCGAAGGCAGCGTTCGTTCGATCGTTTTTTTTTACGACTTTGCAAATCCGATTACCTCAAAAAAGTCTTCATTTTTCGGGTTAATATATAATTGTACGATTAAATCTGGTATACTATTAGTGGACAAAACCTATTATCTCTGCACCACTTAATGGTTGACTGGTAGAGAATGCCTTCGGCATTAAGTCCGCCATTGCGTAAATACGCATAATGTGTAAATAAATAAATAATTATTTAATTTAAATTGTCAACATATCAAATCTTATTTTAGTCTACGGAACTAAAAGAACAGAATGTTTTTGTACTTTTTAATGGTTTTTATTTTATAATACACTGTGCGACGCTTGACCTCAATCACACCTGATGGAAAGTAAGATCTTCTTTTCATCATACATTTTAGTTAAAACAGAGGCAGGCAGCGCATTCCACTCCTTCGCAGTTCTCATAATAAATCACAATACAAAGCACTTCGTTCTGACGAATGGTATGTCAACCGCGAATGAATGGAGCCCCGTACGGCGTCTGGTAGTCCTGATACGAAAATGAGTTGGTGGAATTAGTTGGTGCAGTGCACGTTCTGACGAATGGTATGTCAACCGCGAATGAATGGAGCCCCGTACGGCGTCTGGTAGTCCTGATACGAAAATGAGTTGGTGGAATTAGTTGGTGCAGTGCACGTTCTGACGAATGGTATGTCAACCGCGAATGAATGGAGCCCCGTACGGCGTCTGGTAGTCCTGATACGAAAATGAGTTGGTGGAATTAGTTGGTGCAGTGCACGTTCTGACGAATGGTATGTCAACCGCGAATGAATGGAGCCCCGTACGGCGTCTGGTAGTCCTGATACGAAAATGAGTTGGTGGAATTAGTTGGTGCAGTGCACGTTCTGACGAATGGTATGTCAACCGCGAATGAATGGAGCCCCGTACGGCGTCTGGTAGTCCTGATACGAAAATGAGTTGGTGGAATTAGTTGGTGCAGTGCACGTTCTGACGAATGGTATGTCAACCGCGAATGAATGGAGCCCCGTACGGCGTCTGGTAGTCCTGATACGAAAATGAGTTGGTGGAATTAGTTGGTGCAGTGCACGTTCTGACGAATGGTATGTCAACCGCGAATGAATGGAGCCCCGTACGGCGTCTGGTAGTCCTGATACGAAAATGAGTTGGTGGAATTAGTTGGTGCAGTGCACGTTCTGACGAATGGTATGTCAACCGCGAATGAATGGAGCCCCGTACGGCGTCTGGTAGTCCTGATACGAAAATGAGTTGGTGGAATTAGTTGGCACATTCTCCAAAGTGTAGCCGATAAAATACTAAAAGACAAGAGAGCCTACCCTAAGCCGATGTACCATTACGGTGAAATTATTTAAACATCAACTTAACGATTTGGGGATATTGCCCAACGCCTGTATATTACTCATCAATCAACTTTTTTTTTCTTCTTTTTTTTCCCCCTCATATCTGCAATCAGCCCTATAGCTTTTATCAGATTTGTTGTCGAAGTTATTGTTTTTGTGAGTACACATCCAGTGATGTGTCGTCAATTATTTCGTACACTAAATAAAGCGGTCAGATTAATGCTAGTCGCATCCTTTTAAGTCGTTTAAAAGTACGTGTACGTTTTTACGTGTCAATTTTGTGGCCAGGTGAGTTCTGTGGTGTTCCAATCTATTTTTATAGGCTGAACAGAACTCTCCTATTTCCTCTTTAACAGTGGCAATTTCGAGGTATTCATGTACTTCTGTGTTCCGTGTGTACCATGGTACACACTCGTCAATCAATTTTTCTAAGCATCTCATTTGACGTTTTAATCGATGTGGCTTTGCATTTATAACTACAAGAATATAAATTACTGTACCAATTTTACAAGTTGTATCAAAAATGTTATTTTAGTTTTATCCTTAAGATAACATTTGCTTGTGGCTTCGCCCGCGTACATTGACCTGATGTCGATTTGACCTATCTCTTGGGAACAGTGTGTTTCTTCGGGATGAAGTACACGTATACAAAAAGTCACGATGAACGATTGAGTACTTAAGGCGTGAAAACGTAACAAACAAACTTGCGTTCGCATTTATTATATTAATTAGTATTATTATTTATATTATATAGCTGAAAATGAAAAAAATATTTCTTTATCTATACATATATAACAATGGATATCGATAGAGATGGATATCGAAAATAAATTAGTATCGTTAGTTTATAGTCGGCATGTTCATGTCAAAATAATGGAAACAATAAAACAAAGTATCGTACCTGATTATTTAATCGTCATCTATTCTAATATGTCCTGATAACTGGTGGCACGGTCTTGCACTCCTGCTGGTCGAGGGTATTGTCGATGACGGGTCGGTATGTCAGTTTGGTTTCACCGGTTTCAGCGTTGGTTTCCGCGAGAGTATGTTTCCTCCAGTGTTTCTCAAATGGCAGTTTGGTCTGATTACACATTATACATGTTACTATATCAACAATGAAATTTAAAATGAAAATAGTACAAAACCACTTTTTGTAGTTTAACATGACCCCATAAAACCTTGTAGGTTAACTTACATACAATTTGAAGGCATTTAGAACACAATTATTGATATGTAACAGCTATTGGCCACCTTATTTAATAAAATCGACCTGTGTGTCGTCACGGCAAACGGCATGACGCTCTCTTATGCCGTCATACACCCTATACGTCACCGCTTTTAACTCTCTTATTTGTGTATACTGTATGAAGTCATTGCATTTCTGTGTGAGCTACGTATTATTTCTATGCCATTATAACATTCTTGACTGTTATAATCATAAATTCTAATATTAATTTAGTTGTTTCACATCTGCCGGGCGTTCTTTGATGGTTTTACCTTATTATTACTACATAGAACATTATGGTTACATATGACGAAAATGTTACATGACGAACATTTTTTTTAATGTTTTTAAATATTTAATAAATTTTTATCATTGTGTTTTTGCCACACAATCTTTCAGTAGATTATAATTGCAATTGTCGAGTAGGTAATGTTCTTACAAGTTTCTTGCGATCATTTCAATGAACTAACAATTGGTGGCCATCTTGTTTGACATTTCGAGGAAGTTTTTGTGGCAAATCAAAATCCATACCCCGTGATATTATTTCCAATCCACTTATGCACAATAACCAAAATATATTACGTGAAAATACCAACAATATTACAAAATATAGAGGCAAATAACACAGGATTATGAATAAAACATAAAATCCACTACACGATATTCCAAGATCCGGCCAAAAACTTCATTTAATTAATGTTTGGTATTGTGTTTGATAAATTCAAATAATGACCTGTCCGTCAAGTGGCTTGGAGTAATCGTACTCATCGCGTCTCGTCTTGAAGTCTTCTCGGGCGTGAGCTCCTCGTGACTCCTCTCTGGGCAATGCTCCCTCAACAATCTGCACCGAGTTGATGAGCAGGTTCTGGAGTTCCAAAGTTTCCACCAGATCGCTGTTCCATATCAGAGACCTGTCCGATACCTTCACGTCCTTGATCTGCTTGTAGATCTCGTGTATTTGACGCTGACCTGTAAATATAAGTCGATATACGAGTCGTTACATTTAAAAATGAGCTAAATCCAATTACAATCATTGATATAACGTGTTTAATTTTTTGAAGTGAATCTTCTTTAGGCGCATGAGGGTAAACTTTTTACAGATGTAACGTCACGCAGGTATGCAACGGAAGTGATGTCATTTGCAGTAAACGCAGATCAAATAAATAAAAAAACTTTTTATTCTTTTTTCTTGTTTGTATAAATATAAACAAGACTTATAAATTAGTTCGCCAAAGAAGTTTCACTTCTGACATGTGTACTTTGTACGCACGCACTTTTTTTTTAAGTTTTCAGTTTTTATACACTGTAACTGTAAAAATTGAAAACGATGTTCAGATTTTACCGTTCATAAGGTTTTTAGTGTTTTTTCTTATGGTTATCATATTTTACATGTACAAAAAAGCGTTAAATTTTGTACAGTACAAAAAGTATTTGGTATGGTTAAATGTAAAAAAGGTTAAAAGATATCGCTAACACAAAATCGTATAGGGCATGCAGATATAATATGTTTTTTAATTGCTTATAATATAATATTTTTTTATATGTTACTAGTTAATTAGATTACAAAAATAATGGCGTCCACCAATCGGAAGTAATAAAAAATATCACAAATGTTAAGTTTTTATATAAAAACAACGAATGCTCAAAAGGCAAGGTCAAATGGCCAAATGAGATAAAGAAAATCGCTATTATCGTAGACCAACCGTATGTGTACTTATTTTTTTGTTGTGTTCTACGTTATATAGTTTGTTATGTCTATATCCTTTGAATTTCTATTTATTTATTTATACCTCGACTTTATAATGATAACACTTAATACCTAATAACATTTAATTTAAAATTTTACAACTAAAATAGTCAGAACGTAAGATAAACTGTTCAACAACATAAGAAAATTATTATGTGGCAACATTATATTCAACTTGAATATTTAAAGGAGTGTGACAATTGACTTTTTAAGCTGTAGTCCAGTGAAGGTGTAAAGACCCTGCCAGGTCAATAGCGTAGTCAGTTCGAGAAAAAAAAAGACTTTTTAAGCAATGATTGTTCAGTGGTTAGCGTGTTCGGACACCATGTCGCTCGATGTAGGTTCGAATCTTTGCGAAAGATTTGGAGCTTTTGGTGTAAAACAGTAAATTATAATTCCTAAGCTTTGATAGTCACTAAATCATCAAGTTGATATTTTAATAATTTCACTATTAAAAAGAAAAACACAAAAACATTATGATCTGTTATTTTACATCTGTAGAGTAAAATAAGATTTAATGTGTTGGAAATTAATTGTAATTAAAAAATAGTTTTGTCCACTAATAGTATACTAGATTTAATCGTAAAACTGTATACGCTATTGTTGTAGAGTTTGTTCTATGCCCACCTGGCGAGCTACCACTTTCAAGGAGAAAATCTATCGCTATGCCTGTAAGTGTGTTCAGTGGCAGTTGTACTTGAGAGGCAGTCTTTCTTTACTTTCAGCGTGGTCATCTTAGCAAGAAGAAGAAAGAAAGAAAGAAATACTTTATTGTTGGAACAACCATACAATTAATTTAAATTACACAAACTAATTAGACAGAATAAAAAACATTTTAAAAATGAAAAATAGATGTCCAATAATTGGCGAACCCATTCAGCAAAAATCTGCAATACTGTAGGTAAGTAGTACTGCAGTGCTGATTTTCGATGGGAGTCTATATGTGATGATAAACGGACGTTATTTATTTAAACTTTATTGTACCCCAATTACATATATGAGGCATATAAAATCAAAACAGCTAAGTGCATAGAGACCAAATTTGCAGGAAGCGAAAAAAATGTTTATCTATTCTCAGAGTTGGAGTTTTACTTATATTCAAAGTTTCAATTGGCATATGCTATTGATTTTGCCTGCCTATGGTCATCAGCTCTAAAAGAGAAGTTCAAGAAATTAAAAAATGCGATAATTCCTTAACTGTATTTTATTCTTACTTTACTTCTTATTTGATGACTTGGTTGTACTTAAATGTATTTGATCCCAAAATCAATTTTAAAACGAAAATAAAAGGCTTTAGCTGTATTTTATTTCTTGTAGGAATTAAATGGTGATTTGCAACCAATAATAGACTAGATGGCTCCATACTCAGTTCATTTTTAGAACTTGTGGCACTTAGCTGTCTTTGATTCTATATGCCTCATATATACCTATACATTTCAAAAAACATTTCACGTTTTATTAACGGTACAATGGGCGGCATTATTGCTATTAGCAATTTCTTCCAGGCAACCTTTGGATTGATTTTCCAATGGAGTAGAATCAGGGGTATTCTGGGTGTACAGGAATAAATACTAGGTAATACCACCGAATATAGTGGCACGTAACTGTAATATATATATATAGATTGATAAATATATACACATAAGCGAACTTTAAATAGATAAATAGTGTTTTTTGACAGAGTTTCTAAAAATGCCCATCGTCTGCGTTAATGTTAATACAAAATTTGAAATGAACAAACAAATAACACGGACACACGTCACGGATGGTCATACTAAAGAGATATAACTACTGTAACCACAAAATGTCTGTGAGTGTGTCTGTGCGTTTGCGTGCGACGGTGTGTCTGTGTACGTGCGTGCGTGCATGCGTTTAGGAAATACCTTCTTCGAGTGTACTCTTCTGTCTGAAGACGGCTGCGTTCTTCTGCATACATTTTTGCATCATCAATCTCAAGTCCGCTGTCGGTATCGTCCCGTTCGCGTATCTGATGCTGTCGAGGTTCGCGACGCTCTCCTCTCCGGTCGTCTGCACATTCGATATCACATTATTATATATTCTTAAATCACGAGTACAGATAAGAAAGGTGCCCTATAGGTCGAGCGTTCGCACTGTGAATAACGGCTACTGCTACAGGATATTCCCCAAGTAGGTATCGCTTTGTTATTGATAGGTACTGAGAGCAATAAATTCAAAGATTGATAATGTTAACAAAGCCCTCATGTATTTATTTATTTATCATGGGTCATCAACATGACAATATATTAATGATGACAATTTTGTAATTGTAAATGTAGTCATATTTATAAACAACCAGCCCTGCATGCTCTAACAATAAATTAAATTTCAATAACTCAAATGTGTATATATTATTATAATATAGTATGCGGACTGGAAAACAATTGTTCGAATTTTGTAAGAATAATAATGGCAGAATACATGCCAGCATTGTCCTTAGAAACAAATTAAAAAAATACAACTGAATTATATATTTCAAAAAACTTCGAATATGAAACACTAGCGTAATAATTCAGGATTATATTCAAATACTTTTATCTCAAATATTAAATTACTTACATACTTACAGCATATTTAAATAATAGAATCAACAAGAGCTAAAAGAATAGAACTAATAAAGAGTTCGATTGTCTTCTTACAATCTCGTGAGTTAGAAATAGATTATAAAATTCCAAATTAATCTTGTGGCCCCGTTTTTCGTATTCAACTTCGATTGTTGTTATGATTTCCTTTATGGCTTTATTGCTCTGTTTGTTGTGTTGTCAACTGTTTTCAATTTGATATCACTTTTAAACAAGCTAAACAATAACATAAATGTGTCAGCATAGTAGTGTAATTGTTGAAACCAAGTACACAATGCGAAATATATTATAGTATCGTATATACTACTTCCTTCCACCATCCTCTCCGCCCCTTTTTCTCCCAAACACAGGTTGGCGACTGCCCTGGTATTGTTAGTGTCTATGGAGGGTGGTGGACACATAACATCAGTTGACCCACCTGATCGATTACCTCTTATGACATAAAAAAAATAATGTAGTAAGGTAATTGAGAGTGAGACGCCAGCACCTTGGCGATGTTTTTTTGCTATAAGAAGTTGTTTTTCGTAGCTTTTCCAATGTCTATACTCCGTGTATATAGTAGTATTCTCATGATTTTCGGACATTTTTATATTACAAAAGTGAGTGACTACATACATACAGTCAGTAATTAATTTTAACGACTTTAAATGGATTTATAATAATTAAAGTTTTGAAATAGTCAGTGGAATATCATAAACACTCTGTAGATGGATCATTAGACCATCGCCGTAGTGTATGGTGGGGTGAATAGGAAGTTTATTATATAGTGTAGTGTGTGGAGTGAACATGAAGTTTATGATATTATAGTGTATGGTGGAATGAACAGGAAGTTTGTGATATAGTGTATGGTGGGGTGAATAGGAAGTTTATGATATAGTGTGGTGTGTGTGGGATGAATAGTAATTGAGAGTGTAGGAACCGGTTTGAGCGGCGACTGCGCGTCGCCGGGGCGGCTGGTCTGCGAGACGGTGATGGCGCACGCGCGGCCGAACACGACGATGTCGAGCAGCGAGTTGGCGCCGAGCCGGTTGGCGCCGTGCACGGACGCGCAGGACGCCTCGCCCGCCGCCAACAGACCCTCCACCACGCGGTCCGACCCGCCTCTGTGTGTTATTACCTGTAAACGTACTATAAAACTTTATCATGTCAATTATACATATCCTAACTAGGGATGTACGCGAATAATGCTCGAATCGAATAATAATGTTCGAATTATTTTAAAATAAGGAAAAAATATTAAATGAATAGTTCTAGGAAAAGATACAACATTTCCCAATTAAATTTATTTTGCCAAATCTTAACTTTAATAATTTAATAAGATAAACAATAAACTTTCTTATCTATACTAATATAATAAAGTTCAAGAGTCTGTTTGCTTGAACGCGCTAATCTCCGGAACTAGTGGTCCGATTTTGTTGGTCTCATTTATCGAGGAAGGCTATATATCATCACGCTTAGACCAATAGGAGCGAAGCACCAATAAGGAATATTTCAGAATCGGGGTTAACGTACGTATTATTTAAAAATATTTTCATCTTTTACGTAAACGAAGTCGCAAGTTAAAGTTAGCATTAGCCCAAAGTAACTATTCCATGCGGAAAAAAGTAGTTTAAAAATTGCTTTAATAAAAATTCCTTTGACTAATAGATGAACGTATAGTTTGATATAATTCGAATAGTTGGAATTACTCGAATAATTCAAATTATACGAATTATTCGAATAGTTCGAATGGTCAATTCGAATCTCGAATCGAATAGTTCGTTAATTCGAATATTCGCACATCCCTAATCCTACCTAAAAATACAAATGGTTAAATGCGTTTATTCCATTGTCTCTTTCTTTAACTATGTACCTTTGTGTGACTATATTCAGAACCGTTTGAAGTATTTGCTTTTATTATTACCGTTCGATTGATTTTGGTCGACTGAAGGATTAAATAATAAAGAATATTAGAGATGACGCCCATACTTTTAGTACTGTCCCATAAATGTTGCCCCGATATACGAGTATACAAAAGGTGTCCCAATTTGCTCAAGTTTACTTAGTAAACGAAATGTAACCTGCGCATCTTTTCCCTATTAACAACTAAAAAAGAAAGTAGTTAGTTAAGTTAGTGATTTATAAATTTATGAGTCAGTTTTTAATTGGTTCACAAATACCACTTGCACAAGACTTATTATTTAGCGTTACATAATATGAAGTCGTGGACGGATGCTAGTATTCTATATTGCATTATACCATTAATAACATTCTCTATTGTACGTAATAATCTAATACGCTTTTTAATTATTTAGTCGGCGCATTGCAGCATCATATTATGTTAGTTTTTTTTTCAAAAATTTAATTGGATGTCATTGAACGTCTTTTATAGTATCGCTTGCAAACACAGTTAGTTCTAATCAACACAGTGCAATGTAGTGCATACATGTTTTATTGACAATTTAAGGAATCCCATTGCAAATGATACGTAACACCCATTTTTATAATCATACACTCTCATTTATATTTATATATCAACATACCATGTCCATACTGGAGGAGAAAATGGCTATAAAGCCTCGTTGGTTGCCTTCAGATAATCATTTAATACATCAATTTCATATTTTCCCTAAGGTTAATAACATTATTAAGTTGAAAATCAGTTATTTACGCTACTACTCTTAACTACTCAACCGGTCATCACGGAATTTTACATACATATCAGATGTACACAAAAGGACATAGAGTATCCTTAAATCCACAAGAATGTACCGTTTCCAAGGAATACATTAAAACTATATTAACTCGAGCGAAGCCACAAGCAAAAGCTAGTAAATTTATATTGTAAAAATATAATGGAGCGATCGGGGATAAATTGTACATATTGTCACGTCAAGTTCAGTTTAACGCCATCTATCCGCTGTTTTTCGTACTAAACCGTCAGTTATACATAAATGTTTGATATTTTTATAAAGTTTTAAAGTTTTAACAATATTTACAGTTATACTATTCGAAAATAAAAAAATATTATTGTTAATTGTGAATAGGGTTTTAATTCTATTATATTATTTGGTGCGTTTCCTCTGGTTATAAAAATAAATTAGTTAAAGTAAATGATGTGCAGGTAAGAAATTCATGACTATTACGTACGTAGCAGTATTATTAATTTTAAAATGTATTAATATTTTAGTTTTATTGTATTAAATGTTTTTCTTTTTCGGTATTTCACATCTCCTATTTATGAAAGATTAATTTCAACGTTCCGTTTTGGCTAAATAATTTGTATTTAATCTATCTACACACGCATTCACATTGTGCATCTTTTCTTAAATCTTCCACACGGATGAAGCTTATTTTATAACATCATGCCAATATCACTTCCGAACCAGTAATCCTACTGATCTTCTCATTTTTGAGGTCATATGCTAATGTAAAGTAACGCTTGGCAAAAAGGAAGTGCATTTTCCGAGTGCATTAATTTCTCTTATATCTTCTGATATATTAAATAAAAAAAAAAAGAAAGTAACATCTATGTTAAACATTACTTTACGATTTTTTTATGTATTTTACAATTACATTTTAAACGTCGGTCGGCAACGCGCTTGTAACATTTCTGATATTGCAAGCATCCATAGACTGCGGTGACTGCTTAACATCAGGCGGGCCGTATGCTTGTTTACCATTGTGGTATGACACAGAAATTATGTGAAATTCCTAATAAAAAAAATGTAAGAATACCTCTCCACGGAAGTTAGTAGGTGTTCCGCCCATATTGTAATGCACGGTGGGGAGCACGGGGATGGGCTCCTTGGTGACGTCAACGCCGGCGAAGATCATCGCAGTCTCCGAGATGCCGGGCAGCCGCTGCTTCAGCTGCTCCGGCGGCAAGTGGTGCAGCTGCAGGTGCACGTGGTCCTTGTCGGGCCCGCAGCCGCGACCTGACCAATCAACAGTTACCTGACCAATTAGCAGTTAAAAAAATACTGTAAACTCTACCTAACCTTAGCTTAGTTAGTCTTAACCTAACCAACCAACCAATCAATCAATTAGTCGTTGAACCATTGCTATAAACGATCTAACGGTCCCTCGAACTTTAGCTGTTTATACGCCTTCAGTAATGACCAATTAACCAACCGACCGATCAATCAATTAGCCGTTAAACAATTACTGTAAACGAACTCCTCGGCCCTTAGCTGTTTATACGCCTGTAGTAATGAACAATCAACCAACCAACCGATCAATCAATTAGCTGGCAAACAATTACTTTAAACGAACTCCCTCGACCTTTAGCTGTTTATACTCCTACAATAATGACCAACCATCCACCCAATCAATCAATTAGCCGTTAAACCACTACTGTAAACAAACTCCCTCCACCATTAGCTGTTTATACCCCTACTACAATACTACAATTGCTTTCAACAGTCTTCCTTCATAGATTATCGCTCAATACAACTGAGAAGAATAGTACAAATTATAGCGTTCTCCTGGTTCGAAACAACGATGGTTCAGTATGTAATCGGATACCGCATTGATCGATGTAGGTTCGAATTCTACAACGAACTTAAACTTTTGGTGTACGAAAACATCATGAAAATATGCCACTAAGTGCCTATAGATGAGACCCAGTAGAACTAGTTTTATATCTTCAGATAGGCGTATTATATTAGTTATATTATTCTTTATCGCTTATTTCTTTATAGCTGTATTCTTTAGGGATGGATTAATTATTATTTATACGTATTAATATACCCATAATTATTTCATTGTTATGCTAAAAAACCTCAGAAACAGAGGGTGAAAATAAAAAACAAAAACCATAGAATCTTGGAGTGTAACTGAAGGTTGATAATTGGTTGTTCTGCCGCTGTAAGGCAAAAGGCAACTAACTAAGACACATATTGAAGCAAAACGAAAAGTTACGCCTTTAGCGAAGTACATCTATTGTAATTTGAGAATATAATGATATATGTGTAGATGAACAAAAAAAAACTATTAGATGCACAATTTTTCCGATTCCTAATATAAAACTTAATATATTTAAAAAACGACAGATGCGGCCATCTATTTCTTTGAACGGCAGTGTAGTATTTTACGGACTAGGCTAAAATAATAATTGGTCTAAATTTTAAAATTTCCACATTGATTATATTACCTTCCATAATCTCAACAGTCATGGCTCTGGAGACAACGTCTCTGCTGGCCAGATCCTTCGCGACTGGAGCGTACCGTTCCATGAACCGCTCGCCCTTCGAGTTGACGAGGAAACCGCCCTCGCCTCGGCACCCCTCCGTCATCAGGCAACCGGCGCCGTAAATACCTATCAGTCAATTAAACCCATGAGAAGAATATAGGAGTTTTTGGCGGGATATTAGTCTGTCATTTAGTGGCTTTTATATTTTATACATAATCTTGTGTTATTAGTCTCCATATCTTGTAATATTGGTGGCATTTTACGTAATATGAAGTGGAAGGAAGATAACACTACGGAACATGAATTCTAAGATGCCATAAAACCTCCTTGGAAAGTACTAACAAGGGGGCCACCATCTTGTCTGAACATTGAAAGTATCATAAGAAACTTGTAATAGTACCTACTCGACAATGGCAGTAATAAGAACAATATGATTTAATTAAATGTAAATTACTAACAATTTCCCGCAGTAGAAACAATTCTATGCAATAGATATTTTCGACTCCTTATTTTATACATACATATATATACTGACGAAAAAATGACGGATATTGATACCAACTTTCATCGCTTTTTTCACTCCTTTAGGGGTTGAATTTTCAAAAATCCTTCTTTGGTAGTGTATTGATATGTCAGTCAATCAGTTACTCTTTTATATATATATATATATAGATAGATAAATATGTAGTGTAAATAAAAAATTGATTAATATTTAATAATACTAGGTATTTATATTTAAATAATCTATATTTGTTTGACCCACGCAATATATAAACTGGAATATCGCTTATTATTAAAAATGTAAGCGAAACACACATACATAATAAGAAATACAAGATCAAAGTTCAATTTCCTTCACCGTCAATTATCACCTAATGTAAGAACTGCGTAAATTCAGATTTAAAGTATACAATTGCAGATATTTCACGGTACTTTACATAAAACATACACAATGGTTGCTTATGATTTCAAACCGTTAAACAGAATGATATTAATTCATTTGCTTTTTAATAATATTCATTCATCAGTAATATTGAAATCATAACAAAATAATTTAATTGTTACGGGGCTATATTCGAATAGCTATTGAATAAATAGAATAACGATTTTCATAATTCTAGTCAGAAATCCTAAACCTACTAGTTGACGATGGTAATTATATTTATCTATATTCCTTCAGTATTCAGTAATAAGAAATAATATAAATAAAAAAATATCATTAGTATCTTCATTATTTTATTGATTTTCTGACTAACATATAACAACAGCAATATAATTTTATTATTACAAGCTTAAAGACTTAAAGACTTAAGGAAAAAAACATTTTTTTATTAAAACCTAGTTTATAATTTCAATAAGTTAGCGGTTTTCTTTGCATTAAATTTCTATATAAATTACATTCTTATTATGGAAAAGGGGCTATGCCGGTCTTTAATCCTGTATCACTGCGACCAGTGTTGATCTATTGTGATCGCCCCATATTACTAAAGCTCTCCGGCTAGTCCTATAGTATTTAAAAACTGCAGGACTTTTTTGGTTGAGAGCATCTATACCTCATCCGGAGGCAATACATGCTTTCCCAGAATCCGGTTTCGTGTAGGCTTTAGTGGATCACATTCACACAAGGTGTTTGGGGGTCTCATCCGCACCATCACCAAATCTGCACTCTCTTGTGCTCTGGACACCGATGTTGTACAAGTGCTTTTTAAGGCAGCAGTGCCCAGTGAGTGCTCTCACTAAAATAAATTACATACTTTTGTTTTAAGTGCGAGATGGCAATAAACAATAATCTTATTTCTCACGGTCACATAAGATGACAAATACATGGTGACGTTTATAGTTATTATTTTTAACGTCACCGTTCGTCAACAATGATAACTAATTAATCGTAACAAAATACGTACCTGCGTTATTCATAAATATTGAACATTATTTTACCTCTAAGCAAGTAGTTAAAAAGTTTATATATTATTTGCGATGTAGTTGTTTTTGTTATAGAATGGTTTTGTTAACAATTGACATTGTTTGCACTTCTTCTTCTATTTTATTTTTGACAATCAGTTCTTTAGTAGACTACTGCCATTGTCAACTAGAGTAACGGTATTACAAGTTTACTGATATAATTTCAATGAACTAACAATATGGTGGCCATCTTGTTAGAACTTTCCTGGGAGTTTTTGTGGCAAGTCAGAGTCCATGCTCCGTGATATTATTTCCGATCCACTTCCCTTGTGGCACAATAACCAAACTATATTACGTAAAGCACCACCAATATTACACAATATAGAGCCAAATAACACAAGAATATGGATAAAATATAAAGACCGCTACATGGCATTCCAAGATCCCACCAAAAACTTCATTGTTTGCACTTAATATAAATATAATTCTATTCGTGATGGAGTTAACTACATCGGTGAGTGTGTTTTGGCATGGGAATTACCCGCATTTCCGAATATAATAAGCTTTAAAAGCCATACAAATGGGTTTATTTGGTAAATTGTGAGGGCATTATTTATATATAAACAAGCATAGAGAAAACAGTTAAGAACATCTTTATCTTTCTTTATGTTTTTCCTGGCACATATTGACAAGCTTTAGTGTTTTCAATAAAAATAAATCGTTATTGAAACTGGAAAAAAATACCAATTATGGTCGAATTGCGATGAATAGTTACCATTAAAAGAATAATTGCAGATAGCAGAATGCAAAAATAAATTCAATCAAAAAAAAAGTATAGCCGAAAACGTTGTTCGTTTTGTTAACTTTTTATTGTACGGCATAATTAGATAAATTTGATACTACTTTACCGGTTGGATGGAACTGTACGAACTCCATATCTTCGTTCTGCAAGCCGGCGCGCGCGGCCATCGCGGTGCCGTCGCCGGTGCACGTGTGCGCTGACGTACAGCTGAAGTACGAGCGACCAGTACCACCGGTCGCTAGGATAGTGTTCTTAGCTTGGAACCTATAATAAAATATTTTACCTCAGTTCCTTAATTAGGAGGCGTCTATTAATTACATGGTGGTGTCAAGCCGAATCTCACTAAATGTCACGTGGGGGAGAGAGGGATTTTAGACAAATACGTGATATTTCATGTAATTTTATTTCGGACAAACCCTCTCACAAAAAACCGACGTGAATGCATTGCATTGTTGCGTTTCGTTAGGTCAGTGAGAGCGCCGGAGGTACCACCTCCCATCCCCTTTCCTTACTCCCCCTCTCCCCCAAGACAGGTTGGCAACGCACTTGTGACTCCCCTAGTGTTGCAAGTGTCTATGGACGGTGGTGATCACTTAACATCAAGTGACCCATCTGTGCGTTTGCCTCTTATGATATAAAAACAAAACAGAATTCATGTAATAAATTGAGTACTTATACATACTACATTTTTAATATCAAAGAGATGCGTATCTTCGTAATGTGAAATGGCTAACAGCGAGGGTTAATTAACATAATATATACAATAGGTGTTGAATAAAGTGATGTAATCACATAAGTATGAATACACATTTCTATGTAACGATACCGGGAACTTATATTTATAACATCTGTAATATAGATGTGAGAAACAAATAGGATAAATAAAAAAACACAGTTTATTTTTCCTGTTTTTTTTTTTTTAATATTCATTAGGTGAATAAACCGTAGAACAAAGATTAGTAACTGACTGACTGATTCGTGCCCCACGAATGTCTTTTACCAGTTTTCGTAATCTTCAGGCCTGACTGTCAAATTTCAAAGACTATACGAATATAGTTCCATCGAAATAATTACGATTGCCGTCGCTATTTAACACCGATAGTCGCCGCTATTTTTTTTTACTATACCATACTTTCCATCAGATATTGTAAAATTATTTTGGCGAGTTAGTATTTTCAAAAAACAGCATCATTAAAGCCAGCGAAACCGCAAGCGAAAACTAGTTCTTAATATTGACAACGTACATGCCAAATCGATGGATGGGTCTAGAAGCATGAAATATAGGAATTCCATATTGAATTGTTCCTAAAGCATTAAGAAAGGAATGTTGGAAATTAATCTCTAAAAAAATAAAAATAGGGTTTAAAGTAGTTCCGATTTCTGAAAGGTTACGCGTGTAATGCCATCTGGTTCACGGCAGATAACCAATGATATTATAACTTAAAATCTGTAGGAAGCGCTTCGCCAGTGACTTGTTAAAACTTGGCTAGCCCCCAAACGCGATCTAGCCTCGTCAATCCGCCCTTATCTAAGCAACATATAACTATTTCTTTTTCACCAACGATATTGAGAATATATCATCTTACTTCCTGTACATTGTATCTAAGACAGTGTGGCGTTACAATATTACTTTACGTATGTGTGCGTTATCGTGCCATTTGTTTTGTTAAAATATTAGTTATGTAACGTATCTACAGCTTTTTAGATATAATATAATTGCAGATAACATATAAAAAATATCAAAGTCATTTATTAACGCATTATTTGATAGAATAAGCTAAAAATATAGCGCCTAAATTTAAAATAAATATCACGGTCTCCGTGTTATCAATTTAAACTTATTTACTTTTTTATTACAGCTGAATTCGTTACCGATTAACATTCCAGTTCAACGACCAGCACAGTTTCCTAAATTTATCTTATCAATATTGATATGAATAAAGAGTGAATTGCCGCTAAGTGATCCTAAGAATATAGCATGCAATCTTTGCATACTCGTGATAATCGTAGATTTTACAAATCCATACAATAAAGATATAGGGATTGAAAAGTAATTCGCGTGGATAAAAGAAAAGTCCAAAGAATCCGATGAATAATTTTTGTAGAGCTATGTGAATATATATCGGTTTTAATTTAAATTCGGGCTAATTTGTAATATTCATTTGCAAATTGTTTTTCAAAATTCTCTGCTGATTTCAACGGTTTAGCCGTTATAAATAAGTTGTACTCTAAAACCTATATTAACCCTTACAGTTTATTTATTCTGTTTTAATTATTGCCCTTATCGTGAAAAGCAGTAATATTCTTAGGAATCTAATATATAAAAATCTCGTGTCACGTTGTTAGTGCTCAAACTCCTCCGAAACGGCTGGACCGATTTTTATAAAATTTCTTAGATATATTTGGTTCGTATGAGAATAGGTCGTATAGTATGTTTCATACCGCTAGGTGATTAGGGTGTCAGGGTACAAATATCATTAATTGTAAGCCCTGGTGCGCGGAGAGCGCATACAATGAACCTCGCGAACAGGAATCTTCTGTTCTTTGAGGTCGTCGGAATACAATTAATGATATTTGTACCCTGACACCCTAATCACCTAGCGGTATGAAACATACTATACGACCTATTCTCATACGAACCAAATATATCTAAGAAATTTTATAAAAATCGGTCCAGCCGTTTCGGAGGAGTTTGAGCACTAACAACGTGACACGAGATTTTTATATATTAGATTCCTAAGAATATTACTGCTTTTCATGCCTCGGCGACCACTCCACCAAGGAGTGTTCTCGCACTAAAGACTCCCCCGATCCCCCGAGCTGTGTTCTGTGCCGCGGCGTGGGTCATACCGCGAATTATCGCGGATGTCCCCGCGCCCCGCGCACAAAGCGCCCTCGCTACTCCAGGCAGGCGTCGCCGTCTAAGGCGGCCGCCGCTCCCGCCCGCCCCCGACCCCCGCCTCTCATGTCCCGAGAGGCCTTTCCGAGCCTGCCGAGCACGTCTCGTGCACCGGCAGCGTCCGCACCCGCGACTAGCGCGCCCCCCCGCCCCTACCGGGCCCCTCAGGCTCCGTGGGCTCCTAAGCCCGCGTCCCAGCCCATTCCCAGACCTCCGGCGGCTAATCCTTCACAGGATCACCCCGCATATTCCTTCTCCCTATCGAGTATTGACTACACAGCTCAACTACTCATCTTCCACGAGATCTCGGAGATCTCGGCGTACGAAGAGACCGCCCGAAATCCTCTACTAGGTGCCGTTACGGCAATCCATAGGTTTCCAGCCATCGCGGCTACATTACAACGGCTCGCGCGCGCAGCTGTTCAAAAATAAATAACTCATATAAGATAGAGTAAATCGCGTATTTACGTCTATCTTCCCCTAAAACAACCGTTAAATAATAATAATTTTTGTTATGTCTATTTTTAGATTTCGGCGCCGTCGCCGTTAAGTAAATTTAAATTCGATCTTATTAAATGCGTGTTGCGCCCGCGCTTTTGTAATCGATCCTTTTTAGCTCCCGCACACATCGCGGTTCTCAGTAATATCTCGAGCCTAGGTCGTCCCCGCGCGGAGCCCTCGTGATATTATTATCGCGATACAGTGACTCACCTACATCACTTGAACACACATATGAGATCATCTCTCTCACACACGTGCACATATATACACATGGTGGGAGGGTTTTGTTTTTTTTTCCCTCATCGAACTGAATCGAATAGTTTTAGTTCGTTTCAATCCGATATACACGTATTCATTTGTGAATCATGCAGTTTCGATTGTATGGTTCACAAATGTATATATGTATGAATAGCTTAGAATAGTTAGCTAGGACAGACGCGTCTTTTTCCAGGTAACAGCCCAAGCCGAGGTGTGCGTGTACCCTTGTGTATGTTACCTAAAACCCAAATCGGTTGCGTGCCTTAAGCGCCAACCTTAGTAGTCCGGTGAAGCTGTGAAGCCCCTGCCGGGTCAATAGCGTAGTCAGTACGAGGAAAAAAAAACATTAATTGTATTTTTTTAAATCGTTATATAAAAATACCTATAACCCCAAATTGCCACCCTCCCATTTTTTATCGCAATTTAAGTATTTTTGCAAGAAACAAAACGAAACTATAGATGTTGCTGAATGACAGATGGCACTACATCCGCTCCATCGATAATTTCTTCGACAAATGCCTAAGTTATTCATTAAACCAACTATGTATGTGTCTGAGTGAGTCTCTGAACTGTTTGGTTTTACAACTGGAAGCGATGGGAGACGCTGTAATCGGGTTCTAGGTTTTTTTAAGATTTTCCGAATTTGGAAATACAGTTGAAACCGGTAGGTAACCGATTTCACGCAGACGAAGTTGCACGGGTCAGCTAGTTATATTATAAAAAGCATATTATTTAATTCGTGGACTGATTCAAGGTATTATTATATTTTATTTTAGATATCAACGTATGACTGTAAATATGTGAATGCAAAGATCAATAACAATCATAACTAATATTATAAACACGATTGCATTTGCATTACAATTGTTTGTTTCTTACACTTTCACACAATCACTACTCATTCGATTATAATAAAATTGTGAATACACATTGTCAACGGTACAGATACTAGGGGATACGTTAAGTCTACATTAAAGCAAACGAAACAAAATCGTTAGTTATTAATATGATTATACCGGCCTATTAATAATATCGAATAATATTATTTTGGGGTGTAAGGAGTGCCGAATAATATCTAAGACTTGAAACACCCATGCCAACCTCACCTGCACGTGGTGCACCCTGCTGAATAACGTACGAGGCAATGGCGAAAACGGGGTGGAAGGGTTTTACAGCCTGACTGGATCGCAACCACCATGTATACGGTGAAAAAGCCCGTCATAGTGAAACGCTTCTGCGGGTCGCGTTTCGGAATAAACCTGTGCATATTCATCTTTTCGCAGGCCGGCATGACAGCTGCGACCGGCTATGGATAATGTGTCACTCGGTGGTCGCCATTGTTTTTAGATTGTACTGTGCTTACCATCAGGCACAATGCAGTCATTTTGCCGTGCTAATGTAAAAAATAATAATATTTTGTTTATATAAGTAATGGTGAATACCTATGCAGTGTTCCGTCTTCGAGATTCAGCGCGATACATCCTTTGCAGACACCGTCTTCCATGAGTAAATCAAGTGCGAAGTATTCGATAAAGTATTCACAATCGTAACGCAAGGATTGTCCATACAGAGTATGGAGTAGCGAATGTCCCGTCCTGAGAAACGAAACGTTATCAATCAATAAAAACGATATAACATATCATCATAATCATCAACCTGCAAGAGACCCACTGTAGGGTCATAGGCCTCTTCCCGAAGGAAGGTATGGTGCACATGCTATAGTGGCAATATCCAGACACACCCACATCTGTGTCTACTATACAGACGTGACTGATCACGCAGTTAGTAGGTTCATCATTGTGGATTATAACCTAAAGGACCAAAATGAAACCGCCATTAAGGCAGTAACGTCTTTAAATCCGTCATAAAATAGTTAAATGAAATCATAAAAATAAAGAATTAAATATATATAGAAAAAATAACAAAAAAAACAACATCCAATAGATGCTCACAGATAGGATTTTTAACTTAGAAATTAAATAAAACGATAGCAAAAAAATGGTGCGGACCGAGAATCTGCACTAAGTCCGTTCCCTCGGCGTGGAGCCCTTGAGTACGATGCTCGCGCGATACAGTGACACAAAATCTTACATCACTGCGACAACGTTACACATATCACAAAAAAAAGAGAGTCTGCAGATAAGAAGAGAAAAAAAGAAGGTATGGGTACGATCACCACGCCAGCCCACGTTGTATCGGCGAATTCAAACTCTAAGAAAATCATAGTTATATATTTTCTCACATACGGTTGTACTAATATACAAGAACATTTCCAGACGATGTTTTCCTTCACCGCTAGTCGATAGTGTGACCAATTTAAATTAGTAAATGTACGCAGTAGTAAATGTAATGTAGTAAATGTAATAAATTCAATGGTGCATGTCGGGTTCGAACATGTGGACATCGGATTGATATTGTTACACTTTTACGTCTTAGCTACTTGACCAATCATCATGAAATTTACAATACACGTTGTCCCGGGGGAAATATCCCATATATTTCATATTATATATTGAAACATGGGTAAAATGTATAACAACACGAGCGAAGCCGCGGGCAAAAACTAGTTAATACATGTACTTATTATAATCTAAGTTGTAGTAACAAAGTACATTTGGCATATTGTGTGAATATAGAGATACTAAACTAACTTATAGTCATAGATAACGAACTGTTTGTTCGGTTAAACAATAAATAAACATTACGTGTATGCAATACACTCCTTGGCGTTATTAAGTAAATAACTACATATTTTTTTACGTATTTAACGGCTATTTTATAAAGTCAAAATATTTTTACTTCATACTAAATAAAACTTTTTGATTAAATTTATTCTCTCTTATGTTTTCTTAAAAGTAAAATAAACAGACACACGAATGCGATATATATCTAAAACATGGCCTAAATGTTATACCGGTGTATAAACTACTACCATACCAAATTTCGTCAAAATCCGTTCAGTAGTTTTTACGTGAATCCTGTACAAACAACAGACAGACAAAAAATTTAAAAACTGTAGTAATGTGTTCTGTCTTTGATTCTAAGCCCTCCCAGTGTATTTTTCTTTAAAATATTTAATGTACAGATTTCGTCCCGTTAGCCTTTTATTATATGTATAGATCTATTTTATTTCTTACAATGCATCAAATATTATATGCTTCACACATTGATATACAAAAATCTAAGACGCACACTTAACAGACGGCACACAAAAATGAGTGCACAATTTTGGATTATGCAGTTATTTTAAATAGTCTCGAGTCGCTTGCGTTCTTGTAAAAACAACTTTAAATAAGTTTATCGCATAACTATAACCACATAATATATGTATAGGGAGTTTTTGGGGCGGTTTTTGAGCGCTACTTATATTCGAGACTGTGTATCTTGGGTGTTTAGGAGTTCCGATCGAACCGTCAACTCGAGCGGTTGTCCGTTTCGCTGCGCGCGCTAAGTTCGATTTTAATACTCGTGATTTAGTGACGTCAGTTATTGTGTTGTTTCGATCCGGCACACCTGCGCTTCACAGGTGCGCTGCACCTGCGTTCTTTTTCTTGGAACTGAGTGAGACCTTTCCTTGTATTTATTTATTGCTTTATCTATTTCTTGGTATATTTATTTATTTACTCTTTTGTTTATCTATTTATTTACGTATTTCTTTAATTCTTCAGTGATTTATTTTTAAATTTATTTTCTTTTTATTGTTTGTTTATTTAAGTAGTTTTATGTTATTTTTCCCCTGTCTCGCTCAGTTACTTATTTGCGTTGTTTTCCTATTTTGTTTAGTTTTAAACAGCTCCCTTTGATCCGGACTCGGGATAGTCCGTTAAATTCATTAAGGCGCGCCCCCCTGCCCCTCTGGCAGGGAGGTTTCACATGTCTTCCCCCGCCCCACTCCCCTCCTCAGGCCACGGTATGGCCGCTGAACAAGAGATCAGTCTCTTAGAGACTGAGCTCATTAGCCTCCGCGGCTTCATAGCCGCTATCTGTCCTCGTCTCGTAGACGATTACGATGCGTACGCTGCAAAGCATCGCACCGAGCTCCCTCATTCCTCGAAGCCCGCTCCCTCGATCTATACCAA
>MU158739.1:832682-979925 GCA_015888305.1 Antheraea pernyi | reverse complement strand
CACACCTGCGTTCCACACCTGCGTTCTTTTTCCTGGAACTGAGTGAGCCCTTTCCTTGTATTTATTTATTGCTTTCTCTATTTCTTGGTATATTTATTTATTTACTCATTTATTTATCTATTTATTTACGTATTTCTTTAATTCTTCAGTGATTTATTTTTAAATTTATTTTCTTTTTATTGTTTGTTTATTTAAGTAGTCTTATGTTATTTTTCCGCTGTCTCGCTCAGATACTTATTTGCTTTGTTTTCCTATTTTGTTTAGTTTTAAACAGCTCCCTTTGATCCGGACTCGGGATAGTCCGTTAAATTCATTAAGGCGCGCCCCCCTGCCCCTCTGGACTTGGGATGTTACCTGGAAAAAGTCACGTCTGACCTAGCTAACTATTCTAAGCTATTCATACATATATACATTTGTGAACCATACAGTCGAAATTGCATGATTCACAAATGAATACGTGTATATCGGAATGAAACAAACTAAACTATTCGATTCAGTTCGATGAGGGAAAAAAAACAAAACCCTCCCACCATGTGTATATATGTGCACGTGTGTGAGAGAGATGATCTCATATGTGTGTTCAAGTGATGTAGATGAGTCACTGTATCGCGAAAATAATATCACGAGGGCTCCGCGCGGGGACGACCTAGGCTCGAAATATTACTGAGAACCGCGATGTGTGCGGGAGCTAAAAAGGATCGATTACAAAAGCGCGGGCGCAACACGCATTTAATAAGATCGAATTTAAATTTCAGTTCGAGGAAAAAAAAAAAAAAAACTTGGGTGTTTATATGCCAATGGCGCTACATGATAAATGGATTAGTACTGCAACCATAATAATTCCAACGTTTGCTAAGTTAATCCTCACATTTGGTTTAATTTGTTTTGTAAACACGATGAATTATGTTTGACATTTGCTCAGTATAGAATATCTACGTTATTTGAACATTTATATAAATCGAGACGCAAGCAACATTGACTTTAAATAATAAACAATAAGTTAATTCATTAAAAACGAGTTTTCACATGATCATAATTCTAGAGTTTTTATTTGAACTGTATCTTTACAATATTTAAATTAACGATATTATTTAACGGATATAAAAATATTTATTTTGAAATCGTCATTTTCTTTTATAATTATAATCCTTCTTATTAAAAAAGATTGAGCCGTCACGGGACGCCTGGCAGATGTGAAACATATGTGTAACGTAGTAAACAACACTACAGGTATGCGAGCCCAGTGCGGCAAGAGAGATTGCGCACAGTCGCTTGCGCATGGCATCGCGTTGCCACGTCTCGCCACACCAACAATCAGGTTTACGCTCGCCTTTAGATTTTCCACATCGAACAAAGAACGTGCGTCATACGTCGTGCATGAAGACACCAGATTAGCATAATAGATACTTAATTAGGACGTTATAAAACTTGTCATGAAACCAATCTTGCGTCAAACCTTCGTTCATTGCACTACACTATTAGAAAGATATTGAAACCTATGCCCAGAATTATTTTTTTTTGTATAAATACGTATAAACATCGAGACAATTTCGGTGTTGTTACAAAAAAGTTTAATACGTATTGAAGCCAGGGGCTTTAAAAAGGTTTCGTAATAAATGCACCGCGGTCGCTGAATGTTCGCCATCTTGCTCTTTTGTCTCGCTTTGGTTACGTTAGGTTAGACTTGTGAAAAACGATAACGCGAACTTGCCTCGGGCGAGCGCGGTGCATTTATTACGAAACCTTTTTAAACTATGTAATACGTATTTAACTTTTTTGTAATAACACGGGTTAAGTTTAATTAAATGACAATTTTAGATTCCTATAAATAATACTTTCACTTTGTTTTGACTTGACTTACGCGCCATTAAACGTTTGACGAAGACTGTATTGATATAAGTGAGATTTCTAGAATTCAAGCATATTTGTTATCTTTGCTAACATTATCACTTGAAATCCAATGAATTATGAACATACATTAGTAACTGGAAATAAAAAATAGTGATCAAACTTTACCTATCAGCGACAGCGCAGCATCTATGCGCTTGGCCTCCTTTGCCGAATTTGAGAGACTGTCCTCCGAAAGCTCTCTGGTAGATCCTTCCTTCAGGTGTTCGGGAGAACGGCATTCCATAGTTATCGAGTTCGATTACAGCGTGTGGTGCTTCTTTAGTCATGTAGTGAATGGCATCCTGTGGCAAACACCCTATTTTTAACCGACTTCAAAAAAAGGAGGAGGTTATCAATTCGTTTTTTTTTTTTTTTATGTTTGTTACCTCATAACTTTGGACTGGGTAAACCGATTTTGATTATTCTTTTTTTATTTGAAAGCTGGTACTTCCAGTGTGGTCCCATTTCAATTTGGTACAGTTCCGACAACGGCATCCAGTGCAAAACCGTATAAGTTATAAATTTGCATTAAGTATGTACACGACAAATAGACGAATAACTCAATATCACGTTAACCGATTTCGATGATTCATTTTTTATTGGAAAGGATGTACTTCAAGGGTAGTTTGATGAGAGTTTGGTTAGGTTCTGATTATGGGATCCGTGACAAAGTAAGAAAACTTTCAAGAAACGAGCCTACTCCTTTCTTAAGGGCCGGCAACGCATCTGTGTTTCCTCTCGTGTCGCAATTGTCCATGGGCGGCCGTGATCACTTACCATCAGGTGACCCGTATGTTCGTTTGCCACTAAAATTATTAAAAAAAACTCTTAAATTCTTAGGAGCCTATTGTGCTTATGTTCGTTGCTGTGTTGCAACATGACGCAAGCATTGTAATTATAATACATTACTTAAGGTGTATTATATGTGAAGCGATGGTAGCCGAGTTTGTGGTAGAAACTATCGCGGATTATTGATACGGTTGCGTTCGTACCAAACGTTACTTATTGTACAACCAATTGAAACCATATCGCATACCATACCGCAAAAATGCGCATATTTTCATATACTTAAGGCGGAACGGAGTTCGCGGGCACTGCTAGTAAAATATATTTATGTACACTAAAAATGGAAAAATAAAGTAAATTTTCAAAAAAAAGTATTAACCGACTTCAATATCAATCAAAAACCCATAAGGCACTAAAAAGCGGAAAATAAATAGTTTATCAAATCAACCAAATTAAATGAAACATATGAATATGTGTGCTACCTAGAGATGTATTGGAAGTCGGTGCCAACCAAACCGAAAATCATATCATCTACAGGTACAAAGTTTAAGTCCACTCTCGCGTCTCTGTAATACAAAAATTTTGGTTGGTACCGACTTCCAGTACATCTCTAGGTAGCACACATATTCATATGTTTCATTTAATTTGGTTGATTTGATAAACTATTTATTTTCCGCTTTTTAGTGCCTTATGGGTTTTTGATTGATATTGAAGTCGGTTAATACTTTTTTTTGAAAATTTACTTTATTAACGTTGTATAATATTTTAACTGAGATTATTCATTTTCATCTTTATTATAGCTAATAGGTACTGTTGGATTAGACGAGCTTCGATATTGTTTAAAGGTGTTTATGTATTAATCGTCTGCCCCATGGGATTTCTCATCACGTGTGTAATATAGTAACCCGTTCAGAGACATTATTTTCAAAAATCCTTTGTTAGTTCACACATACGTTATAGGAGAAAATTTCATATTTCTAGACCACTCGGCTTGAACCATGTGTACTCGCTGTTAACAGTTTTATTGAGTAGATAAGATAGGTCTGGTCTATCTACCCCCCATAAACATTTAACATGCAATATTAGCTACAAGTAACAAATTTACATCAATAACAGCTGGACGTAACAAAGAGATATTTCAAAAAAATTTGAAATTAGTACGATAAAATATCACGTTGATATTTGATTGATAAAGGCGTTACTTGGCGGAAATGCATAATCAAATATTATAGTGTACGTTACTTTGCATTTTCGCTTAGAATTGCCCCGTGACGGAGCAAAATACGTACGTGTAATCCATTGTGGTCAATACACGTTAATTTTAATTTTTTTTTTTTGTTTTATTTGCTAATATTTTGGGTCTTTTTATTACTAGTTCCAGATTTAACTAATTCAGGTACACCTCGTGCACATAAAATCAAACGTTTTTTGTTGCAGTGAGGCGTGGTAGCAGCGGCCAATCAATTCTGATTTCTGGGTGGAAGTGCAAAGTAACGCCGACTATAATATTTAAAATATCACTTCAATTAATTGAAAAATATTGATAAATAGTGAAGTACTACACACACATATTTATATTTAGTACACATAATGTGTGTTCTCGTAAACCGCGCCCATATCTACGTAAAAGTTTATTTTAAAACTAGCTGATACCCGCGACTATGTTCTCGTGAAGATTATATTATTTTTATGGATTTTTTTGATTTAATTGCAGACTGAATTTTATTTTATTATTTTTTTGTAGCTAACTGGCTTTCTGGTAGCTTATATTCATATTCGTCTTTTATTATTTTAACAACAAAGTTAATGTACCGAGAAAAAACATAAATACTACTACTACACTTGGTGACCCATTTCTCTACAGCAAAAAAAAACACATCTCTGAACGCCCAATGCTTTTAAACATCGTAGTTTCTTAAAACTTTATATTAAACTAGCCGCTGCCCGCGACTTCGTTCGCTTGGAATAGTTACTGTGGCCTAACGCTAACACGCAGCGGAAGCACTCAAGAGAAAAATCCCAGCTCCGCTCCTATTGGTCTTCGCGTGATGATATATAGCCTATAACGTTCCCCGATAAATGAGCCATATAGCATTGAAAGAATTTTTCAAATCGGACCAGTAGTTCCCGAGATTACCTCCTACAACTTCACAAACTCACACTTTACTTTTACTTTATAATATTAGTATGGGATGAAGCAATCACAATATAAGGATCAAGTGTGTAAGAAGTAAAACAAAACATTGATCGATATCTATGAAGTAGATTTTTGAGTAAAGCGCGCACGTTAGCAGACCTGGTCATTTTATTTATATATATAGAAGACTTTCTCATTATCAGGTAACAACTGTAAACTTTTTACGAAGTATCCCATATATGCTAATCATATGTATCCCAGATAATGTACTCAAAAGTGCTATATCTACCAGTACTTTCATTAAAATTATTTAACCAGATTAAACTGGTCAAAAAACAGACAATTTAACGTCATTTATATCAATGATATTATACCTAAAAAGCTGTAGATACTTTACCTACATGATATATTGACAAAACAAATGGCAAGAGAACGCACACATACTTAAAGTAATATTGTGACGCCACACTATCTTAGATAAAATGTGGAAGTCAGATGACATATTCTCAATATCGGTGCTGAAAAAGAAATAGTTATATGTTGCTCAGATACGGGAGGATTGACGGGGCTGTCAAAGAAGGCGCTATCAAAGCTAACTATAGCTTTTTAAATGTAATATCATTGATTTATGTGTATAGATTATTAAGCTCACATATTAATTGAAGATTTTAAGCATTGTAAAAAGCAGACAAAATTACCTTATTACAAATAAACAAAGTTACACATTAAGGCATATGTCATAATTATTATCTACAGATAAGAAATTGTTTTTCTATTTACCTACTGCGATCTTACTTAATAAATGAAATGTAATGTTACGAATACACATTCGTCATTAATGTTGTGTACACAAGTGACAATGACAACTGTTTGAACAATCGAGATAGAACGTCGACTGCAAGAAAAACGTAGATTTCCGCATATTAAACCAAATTATATTGTACTGGTGCTGGAAAATTACTGCATTTTATTTAATGATGGCTACAGCCTACATACAGTCCCAGGTGAACGTTTATGACTTCAGATTCAAAACGAATTTACAGAAAAAAGAAACCGTGAATCTTTGTAACAATATTGTAAAACCATGTTAAATTCCTGCTTGTTGATTTCAAAGCCACATTGTACAATTACCTACTTGTGTATAGTTTCTTTAATAATAAAAGAGATTAGATACCATTTACATTTTCATAACATTATTTAGCATTCATAGCGTTCCACAAACGATAATATAAGATATTTCATCGAAAGTTGTGTGACTCAAACATGCGATAAAATGTTTCATGATAAAAGAAAATAGAGGATCTCGTGAATTCAATGATCCTTTGAATGATAATAAGGTTAATACAACTCAGTCCGGTGAAGCTGTTAAGACCTTGCTAGGTCAATAGCGTAGGCAGTTAGAAAAAAAAAAAGTTATTACAACTCGATCTATCTTATAATCAGTATTGATGATAACTGAAATATGTAATATATACTACGAAATTGTGTATGCTTTCGGTTCTGTAGGCGGCGTCCAAGACTACCAAACTTATTGAAACCAAACTTACCAAACATAAAATTAATTTTAAAAAAATCGCTACAATACGTAAAAGATAATGCGTAGTGTTATTTTATATTTATTACCTAATTACGTAATAGAAAATGTATAAGACAATAACTGATTCCCGCCCGCCCCGTTGGGCATAAAACAAATTGCAAAGGGTCAATCGAATTAAAAAGATACGTAGCCTAGAACCATCTGCGAAAAATTACGAATTTAATAGTTATAATCCTTCACCCATACGTTCCGTAGTTTTGACATGATTGAGGCTTAAACCGACTGTATTTTCATTAGCCCTATATATAGATAGATATACATATTCGGTAGTCCGGTTAAGTTGAGAAGACTAGTCAAGCTAATAGCGAAGTCAGTTCGAAAAAAAAATTAAGTTATGTAAGCGGATATCAGGTTTCCGTTGGCAGATTATCAAATTCGAAAAATTCATGTTCAATCAACAGATGCATAATAATAATTTTATGAAACTGTTGCATGTATACTGCGCAGTCGTTTGAGCTAGATAAGATAAAACATACCGTCAAACAGATTTTTCAAGTACAAGCCTAGATTTATTATTTTTCCCTGCATATGTCGTGTTGAAAGACGAAAATATGAATAGCGTATTAGGTAATAATGATACATATGGTCATGATACATTGGAATTTTCCATTATATGTATTGATGTAACCAAAACGACGAATAAAAACTCTCTATCCGGTAACCAGTCCGACCAGACCATTAATGGTGCATCGAATTTATAACTCGTTTCGGATTATCAAAGAACGTTCAAGTTTTCTAAACGTTACTACAAAGAATAAGGATTTGAAATGTTTACTTTTTAAATTGAACGTATAACTTTTACGTGTAATCATTTTATTTAACAAAGAATAATACAATATAGACGAATAATTTGTGCAATATCTAATAAACAAATCTGTTTTAATACAAAAAAAGATGTGGTGTCGTGGGACACCAGGTAGGAACGAAGTTCCATCGGCTAATGTAGAATCGACACAATTTTTATTTAAAAAAAAATATTGTGTATACGACTGTCGCGCCTGCGCACGTCTCATTTAACGGTTTTATTCCACGGACTTTTTCTTACGGTTTTACTATTTCGGTCGCGCAGCAAAATCTCTATCTCCTCTAAGCCTGCCGTAAGGAACTTCGTTCCAATAGGTATATTTATATTTCGCATCACTAGTCCTGAACGTTGGATAGGAAAGTCGGAGCAAGCCGGTCGTATTGAATCTCGGTTTTAGTGTGCTAAATAAAGTATATAAATTCGAATGATATTTGAATAAAATAGTGTAAGACATTTTTAGTGGTTTAAACATATCGACAGATTATTTATTTATATATTTGCAGTCATATAGTGAGAGTGCCGGAAACCTAAACTTCGCCTTCCTCTCCCCCCAAACATAGGCTGGCAACGCACTTGCGACTCCCTTGATGTTGCTAGTGTCCACGGACGATGGTGATCACTTAACCTATCCTAAAAAACCTATCCTTCGGGAAGAGTACTACTTTATGGTTCAAATGTACCCTATGTCCTTTTCTGTACCCCTGACAATGTGTATGCAAAATTTTATGGTGATCGGTTCAGTAGGTTAGGGGTGATCGCGTGACAAACAGCATTCACATTTATAATATTAAGTACGGATACGTGTTACAAATACATTAAGTTAAATGAAATAAAACATTTATCGTTTACGGTTATACTGAATGTGAAACACATAAAAGTCAAAAACTTATTGCTGTGGTGAGTCGCAATGAGTTGAGATTTATGAGTAAAGAAGCTATTATATTATATATTATTATATGTTATGACTTTGATAATGTGTAGTTATTTTAATAAATCAATAGTTAATAAATAATGACGTATTCATACATGTCCGCAACTAAGGCAATAGAAGAAAATTAAAAAAATGCTATGACTATACGGGTTTTATGCTTCTTTGGCAAAATGAAAAAGATTTATCGACCATTGGACGGCCACCAGTCTTTATATGTTAGTAGTATTTAATATGTATGCCTTTTACAGTACTCTTTTAGTTTTTTTTAACTATAATTCCAGATTACTACTGCCATTGTCGAGTAGGTAATCATAATATTCCAAGTGTTTTGCGATCATTTCATTGTTCTAACAAAATGGTGGCCCTATAGTGGTTAGTATACTATAAAACTAAATACATAAAACAGCAGATGTGCCGGTCGTTCCTTGCACGGCTTTACTTTTAAATGTTATATTATGAATAGCTTGAGATAACCTATACAACACTCGATTTTCTACTTATGCTGTTACCGAACACTATCGAATTAACAGGTAAAAACATACAAAACCAGTTGGATCACTGATAAAACTGCTCAAATGAGTTTGTAACGGAAACTCTTGGACATAAAACATATAACATACGTACATATATTTAAATATTTTACATATAGGTATTTATATATTTAAGCGTATAGTGTAATGTAATTAATAATAGGTCTTTACCTATGAAATTGCAGTTCTGCAGTACTGGCCATTTCAAATCAAAATAATATTTGTTTGGCTATGAATTCTAATTTCAAATTAATTTTATTTTAAAAACATGGATTTCTTTTTCCAAACGTAGTCATTTGTTTATTGATTAGTGTTACATTTTCATCGCATTTCAACATTTTTTGTCATCATGGATACGTAAAAAATTCGAGTAATTATGGAGTATGAGTACTGTCGTGTCAGCAACGCAGCACAAGCGGCACGCAACATCAACGACGTTTACGGAGTTAACACTACAAACCAACGCATCACCTGTTATTGGTTTGCTCGCTTCCGTTCTGGGAATTTCGACCTGAAAAATGAATCTCGCGGTCGTCCGAAGACTTAGTCGACAATGACGAATTAAAGGCGATTGTGGAAACTGATGATACACAATGTACGGCTGAATTAGCAGCAGCTTTTTACGTTAGCGTCAAAACAATATTGGTCCATTCGCGTCAAATTGGCAAGGTAAAAAAGTTTGACAAATGGGTGCCCCACGAACTCAATGATCGCCAGCGCGAAGTACGCGTCGAGACGTGCCTTGCTTTACTGCTCAAGAGACACACAAATGAAGGAATTTTGAACCGCATTGTTACCTGCGATGAAAAATGGATTGTTTGATAACCGCAAGCGCTCAGCAAGTTGGTTGGATCCTGGTTCAGCACCTAAACAATGCCCTAAACGAAAACTTACCCCTAGAAAAGTGATGGTCACTGTTTGGTGGTCTAGCGCCGGTGTGATTCATCACAGCTTCTTACCAAACGGGGTGAGTATTACTGCAGATGTGTACTGTGAAGAACTGAACACAATGATGGAGAAGCTGGCACATCTCCAACCAGCATTGGTCAATCGCTCGTCTCCGCTGCTCCTGTACGACAAGGAGCGACCTCATACTGCACAGCAGACGGTCTCCAAGTTGCAAGAACTGGGGTTGGAAGTTCTCCCTCATCCGCCCTACTCACCAGACCTTGCGCCTACAGACTACTACTTTTTCCAGAATTTGGATAACTCCTTAGCGGGAAAAAAATTCAATACCCGAGAGGCAGTACAAAATGCCTTTGAAGAATTTGTTGCCTCCCGTCCAGCTGATTTCTTTAAGAATCTTTAAGAATCAATAAACTGCCACTGCGTTGGCAAAGATGCATTGATTGCATGAGTGATTACTTCGACTAATACAAATAAAAAATACATGAAAAAAAATTGTTTAAATTTTTTCATATAAAACAGCAATTTCATAGGTAAAGACCTAATATTTACCTTGACCAAGGAACTTGAAGTGAGTATAAAGTGACAAAGTGTGTTAATATATTTGTAGAAAATGATATTACGACTAAAAATTTGTAGATACGTCATATGCACTACAACAGCGTTTTGTTAAAACTTGACTAGCTAGCTTACTTTTGACGGCTGCCCTGTCAATTTACCCGTATTTAAGCAACATATAACTATTTCTTTTTCACCACCGATATTGAGAATATGCCATCTAACCTCCACATTTTATCAAAGACAGTGCGGCGTTACATTATTACTTTACGTATGTGTGTGTTACCGTGCCATTTGTTTTGTCAAAAATCATGTAGGTAAGTAGTTCGGTTAAGCCGGACCAAGGGAGATGGGTCGGGGGGCCCGTCTTTCCATTGCACTGGTTCGGCCGTCTGGGAGACAGTCTACGCGTGCCAGGCTGTCTCTCTTTAGCGGGAGGCCCAGGATCTTCTTTCTGGGCCGGCCGTCGGGACGACATGCGGAGTGCTCCGTCATCCCTTGTCCCCCATTATGGCGGTTGCGGGCACCCATGGGGTTTTAGTCCGTGCGAGTCGGACATAACCCACTCTCTCCCCCGGGAGGGTGGCGTATCCAGTATGATTACCCCATGTAAAAAAAAAAAAAAAAGAAGTTCGGTGTTAAGGTGTTAAGACCTTACGAGGTCAATAGCGTAGTCAGTTCGAAAAAAAAAAATATCGTGTAGGTAACGCATCTACAGCTTTTTAGTTATAATTATTTGTAAGAGGTAAACCTCGTCACTAAAATTTATATTATCCGATACGAAATATATATAAGAGTTGTTGAGTTATGTATGTATGGTACACATATATGTTTCAACAACTCATATATGTATGAATAGTTAGCTTAGCTTACATAGGTCGCGAATTGTATGTATTAGACAACAGCCAAAGCCGAGGTGTGCCGCGCACCCTTGAGCTAGTTGTCAAAATAAAATCGGCTGAGTGCCTTACGCGCTCGCCTTAGTAGTCGGGTGAAGCTGTTAAGACCTTGCTTGGTCAATAGCGTAGTAAGTTCGAAAAAAAAAAAGAAAAAAGTCGCTAAAATTTCTTTCATCGGTACAAAACTACGGTCCGCGTCATAGTTATAGGCTATATCTTATTAGGTTTTATATTTTAAATCTGGCGTACCGAGTAGCAGACGTTTGTTAGTCTATATAAATAAAATAATAAAGTGTGCCGATGTGCGCGCATCATATAAAAACTATTTCATAGATTTCGATCATTTTTTTTTAGTTTTATTATTCTTAGACACTTTGTTCTTATCTAAAAAAATATCACAATAGCTTCATTTAATGTAATGTTAGTAAAGCTTTAAGAAAACACGATTTGTATAAGTTCTAGGTACGCGTTCAACGCATTATGAAGTGGGACAAACGGTGTAGTGAGCATGTGAAGGACAGGAGAAGTAGACGGAACATATTGTTTACGAATAAATTTTGTAAGCAACTATATTTTTGCTCCACAATTTTTTTTAGGCGTTTTCCTCTATATATATAGAGAAAACTAGCGGGCCCGGCGCACTTTGTGCCGTCCTGATAATGAAAAAACATTGACAAATAGTATACGTAAACCTTCCTCATGAATTACTTTGTGTACTGGTGAAAACTACATGAAAATCCATTCAGTAGTGTTTGAGTTTATCGCGAACAGACAGACAGACGCGGCAGAGGACTTTATGTTTTATATTAAGGATATCTTGTTAATACACACCGCAGACGAAGTCCTGCGTATCATCTAGTTATAAAATAAAAGTCGGATGAAACATATCTCGCGAAAATTCCTTAAGTGTTTAAATAAAATTGGTTACCTGGTCTCCTAGCCAATCGGATCCTTTTACGGTGTCATACATGTGCCACAGCCAACTGTCTTCTTCCATATTACCTGTAAATGAGTGCTGTTAAAAATGACATCCATTATATAAGGTTCAATTAAAAAATGAATATTCCTTTAATGCGGTATCTACTGAAATTGTCCTAAGTTATAGCATTGCTTTAAGACTGCGTGTCTAGTAGAACATATACAATCAAAAAACTGACTAACTCGGACTCGATTATTAAATTAGACTTCTCACAGTCAATACACAACCTTAATCGTCGTCCTTATCGGCCTTCGTGGCGTCACAAATCTGAAAGTTGCTAATTTAAATAATAATGCAAAAGTACGTTTGCTTCTTCATTATCATAAGTTCATATCAACCGCTATACGTTGACACCCCAAAGGGTTACTACTAGGCCCAATCTTTAGTTCTCCCACATTACCGACTTATGCTGCGTAAATGATCACTCCAACTTTTAGGGTTTCAGATTACATTCACTAAAATTATACTCAAGAACTCTAGTCTATTGGTGAAAGCTTTTTAGTATTTGCAATCAGCCCACTAACATTTTAGCTAATCTTTTTAAACCGAGTCGTACTTTTGCAGTCAAATTTAACAATCGCCGTGTTATTAAAAAAAACGCATTAAACTCCTATTTTTAAAAAAATTGCCACAAAAGAGTGTGGCGTTCCGCCCTTTCTTAATATCATACTTAATGCTTTTTATTGATATTTGACAATGTATTTAATCTGACATTATACTGTTGTTCCACCTTACGCACGTTGACGTAATATATAAATTGCTTATTTTAACAATTACATCATATTCTTTTAACTAAAATGTCACAATAATGGTAACCAATTTAACTTATAATAAGTAAATTTTCTTAATGAAGATCTGAACAAAAATATTATTCATGAATTGAAATTATTCGCAAAATATCTGTATATAATGGAACGTGTATGAATGATGAGATGAATTGAATGAATGCTTTGCTTCCATAAAAAACTTAAACCAGATATTTAGCTAAAGATAGCTTGAACATGCTTTTGGAATAAAGTATTTTAAATAAGTGTTTAACTAGGTTTAAATGTCACTTAGTTTAAAGCCGTGTTCATTTTTGTTATTGTAATAAGACCGTCGGGGTTTAGATTTCCACAATTGAAATATAATGCTTTCGACATAACTGTATTCATTAAAAACTGTAATCCACATTAGGGAATGCATATTCAAAGCAACTGCATATAAAAATAAATAATGTCTACATGATCGATAAATAATTGTGGATATAATTGAAAAAAAAATCGGTTTCAAGGGCATTAAAACGGAGCTGTTAGAATAAAGTCAATCGATACGCTTTCCTCATGATATTGCCTTGTCCTTCAGAGTAAACCGAAAGTTATACTTGTTACCTACATAATAGCTTTTAAACGTACCATTGTTGGACAAAGATACTTTACCAAGGAAAAGTACGTGTTTAATTATCATGCCACCTCTCGACGTGTTGATGATTTCAAACCTAAGTCATTTACAACTACAAACAAAATTATTTGAAACCATTTGAGAATCATTAAAATCTTTTCTTAAGAAATCAAAAAGAGGTGTTATTAATATTTTTATAGCCTATCACTTGATGATAACAGTTCCGATGAATAAAAGTTCAGTAAAAGCAGTGAAAATGTTTTTCGTATTACATACAGATATGCAAGAAAGTGACATATTCGTGATCATTGTCCTTTATAATATACTAGCGATTTGTTCCGGCTTCGCACGGATGCAATACTTATTACTGTGACATTATAAATTTCCAAGCGATTTAGAAAACTGTACTATAACCGGGTCCATTTTTCGGCAATGTAATATTTACAGTTCCTCAAAGTCAAAAAAACTTGGCAAATCTCATCAACCAAGTTTCTTATTTTTATTGTATGTAATTTGAAATCGGTGATATCATGCAATATATTTAATTGGATAATCTATACTAATATTATAAAGAGGTAAAGTTTGTGTCGTGAGTTTGTGGCGTTGTAAGGGGTAACATCAGGAACTACTGGTCCGATTTGAATAATTATTTCAGTGTTATATAGCTCATTCATCGAGAATGGTTATAGGCTATATATCATCACGCTAAGGCCAATAGGAGCGGAGCACAGATGAAAAATGTTTCAAAATCGAGATATTTTTTTTTAAAGCTTCTGCTGTGTGTCATCGTTAGCTCAGAGTAGTAACTATTACTACGCGGACGACGTCATGGGCAGGGGCTATAATCTATATACTAATATTATAAAAAGGTAAAGTTTGTGAGGTTGTAGGGGGTAATATCTGGGGAGTCGGACAAAAATGGTCGAACGAAAACGTTTCTTATGAACGCTGCCTTAATTATGAGATATATATGATTGAGTGCTAGAGAAAAGTTGTAGCTTGATAATGCCTATTACCGCCCAACGAAGTGGGCACGGGTCGGCTAGTAATTTATACAATAATAACCCAAACATCTTCTCAAATACTCCTCCATTACTTTTTCTAAACGTAAAAGTTAAAAATCGGCGTCATTACATCGGCGTGTGCCAACTGCCCTTTCAAACTAATAATCCACTCTCAACGATTTATCATAATTGCATTTGTAACTACATAAATTACGTGAATATACAAAACTACTAATTTATTAATATTATATATATTAAAGGTCAAATCAACGAACGAGTAGATAATCCAAAGGACTCAGATTTAGTTACATTATCGCTAGTAACTCGAAGTGTTATCGGTGTTTATACATAAAATTGATCAAATAGTATATCTTTCTAAATCGCTTGATCACTTATGACATCATATTTATAAGTACATGATGGGCTATAAAGAAATTTATAAACAACATTCACAATACATTATAATCATACATTTTTTTGCCACGTGATTAGATACTTAAAGCTTTCCCGTACGTTATTATAGAATATTACCAGTAAATATAACACACAATATTACCTAGAGCAGCATTAATTCCACCTTGAGCAGCGACAGTATGAGATCTTGTTGGGAATAATTTTGTGACAACTGCAGTTTTAAAACCTTCTTGAACGAGACCGAAAGCTGCTCTCAAACCCGCGCCACCAGCACCAATAACTAAAGCATCGTGTTTGTGATCAATTACTGTGTATGATTTGGACATATTTGTATTAGTTGAAGCATTCCTGACAGATGTAGCCCCTCCCACAGTGTGATGAAGATTTCTGTACAGATATGTAGTCTGGAACAAAGAAATGGAATATTAATCTCATGTAAACTATTTTTCCAGAACTAATTTCCACTTTCTAACGATTTTTTGATGGCTTGGAACATAAATCTACGGTAAAATGTTAAATAGGTATGTATGCCAATGCAATGTCAGTTAGCACAGTTACTATGTATTAACAAATATATATTACTAGCAGGCCCGGCGGACGTTGTCCAGCCCTGAAAAAAGCCCTAACAACTTATATACCTAAACCTCATGAATCAATTTATTTACTGCCGAAAGCCGCATGAAAATCCGTTCAGTTTTTGAGTTTATCGTGACAGATGACTTAGTTTTAATAAATGTAGTGAATTGATTTCTAAATAAAATAATAACCTGAAGTCTTAACCTACATTGCCAGTTTGCCAGAATGTTTACGTAATGTTACTTACATTAGTAAGTACGTTATTTACGTATTATTGGTCATATTAACAGGATATCAATTTTGGAATGACATATAGTTTATATGCACAAAATGTCGTGCAAAATGGGTAGAATTTACGAAATTATATTTTGTAACTATTCTTTTTTGTTTCCTAACATAAGAGTATTATTATAGACATTTTTTATATATTATCAATTCTGGAAATGAATGTCTTTCTATAGATATTTACGCGTTACTATGTGGAAATCGATCATTAAATATTATAGTCGACATTATTTTGCTGGTCCAGTCCAGGCGGAAGTGCAAAGTAACGACCATTATAATATTCCTTGCCTAGTACAAAATCATATCAAAATCAATGAAATTGTTAAATCTAAATGTATTATTCATTTTTTTTTATATTTATCTAATAATTTTGAAATGAGATATTCTTTCTTTCTTTTCTTTCTATATTATAGGGGGCAAACGAATAAGTGAGTCACGTAATGGTAAGTGATCACTGGCGTCGATAGACACTAGTAACACCAGGAGAGTCGTAAGTGAGATGCCGGCCTTTTAAAAAGGGGACGCTCGTTTGTTTACAAGTTTGTAACTCAGTGGTTTGGAAACACCGCCGCTGGGAATTGATTCCACAAGTATATGTCTCAAGTACAAAATTTTACAACAAGATTGAAGATAAAATTATTCCTTACTAGTTTCAAGAATATTCATCATGAATTTCATTCTGGCAAAATGATTGGTATGGTTGTTTTATGGATTTACAACCCACATATCACTGCCATACATGGAGCCTAGTCTGAAAATAGTCTTGCAACACCTGTCACTTCTCTCCATTGAAGCCATAATGTGACTATTTGTTGTTGAATGTTGCCCTCGAATTTTCCCAGACTGGTTCATTACATTTCTCAGATACTTATATTGTCACAAGAGGTGACTGTTTGTTCATAGATGGACTGAGGTTTTGTCATTAGTGTCTGGTAAATAAAGATATAAATTGGATGTTCGCAACACTCCGCATAAGGCCACCAGATTATAAGTTGTGCTTCAATGGCAATAGTGACTCAACACAGGTCTCGGGGCAGTTGGGTACATTGACTGCAAACGCAAAACTGGTTTGGTGGTTTGAAGAAGGCCTTCTAAGACCAGGAATGGTTATGCCTCATACACCTATCACTTATCTTCCATCCATACAAAATTATCAAAAAAACCATTTCACAATGTTGCCCCAAATCGAAAAAATTGAAGAATTTTTGAGTAGAATATACAGGTTGTTGACAAATTGAGTAACTACTTGATTTCAAAAATGCATTAAACAAATGAATTGTTTTATTTTTTTAAATAGACTTTCAATTTGGGCATCATAACAAAAGTATATATATCATAAAAAAATATCAATTATTTTAAATTTTAGTATTGAAAACTATGAAATAAACATTATAAGTTGGGGAGCAAACATTGTTATCAAAGAAAAATACTAATTTTAGTTCTTACTTTTGTATATTTCAGTGACACAAAGCTAATAAAAAAATGAAAAGTTCACAAACACCTTTATAACTTTTATGTCTCTTTCTTTTAATAAATAAGAGTTTGGATTTATTTATTTATGAAGAGAGTAAATATCAATCACCAAACATTTTATAGTAGTTTAGTTACAATTATATCTTTCCAGCATTTGGTGTTAATTTGCTGCATACATATAGGGGCAATTATATCAAACAATCTTCTATGCCAAATGAATATATAGGATAAACAACTCAGTCAAATTTTATATCTAAAATAATACAATCTGATAATTTTACAAACCACCCACACAATCAGATGAATTATTTTATCAACCTCTTGGTTATTTAGTTTTATTGCTGTAAAGTTTATTGCTATTTTTTTAAATAATATATTATATTAATCTGTTACTAGTTCTAAACATTTTGTTCAGAATATTTATGTCCACTTTGTGAAACGAACCATGTTTAATATTCACCACCATTCACCATAATTAACAAGAAACTCAAGGTGACAAATCTTTTATTCTTTCTGTAAAACATGTATCATGGTAATAATGCTGTCAATCACTTCAAAAATATTGTTTCAAGTTAAAAGTTATAATTTTGAAAGGTGTCATTTTTTTATATGATGAAAATGAATCCCAGTGTTAATCTTGATAGTTTAGACAAAGATAAGTTTACTATACAATTATTACTCTAACAAATAATTTTAATCAACCTACACTACATTCTCATAACTATGTTTATCAGAAAATTTGTAAATGTATACTAATGTATATTATATGTTGATAAACTCTCTGCCATGTCTTAATTATTAATTTAAATACAATTATTTTAATAACTATAAATTTCCTATAATTTTAATCTGTATAAAAGTTAAGAATTATTGATTGTAAATGAGAATGTATAAAATAATTATTCAACAATCTGTTTGTACAACAATTTGTTTGTAAATAGCTCTCCCTGATATTTCATAAAATATGTTACACAACGTTATGTGAGAAAATATATAAAATGTAAGTAGTATACATATTGGTAAAAACCAGATAGCGATTTACGTTGTAAAACCAATGAAATTACACAGTATAACGATAAGAACTACAATTCGAAGCGTAAAATTTTCTCCAAAACGTTAGAAACCAATTAAATATCGATTACATAACTTATTTATCAATTCTTAGAAAGTATTCAAACTTTTACCAACCAATAATGCCGGACTTCGCGATAACGTGATTTTCATTATTGCACTCATGGTGATATTCTCTGCCCGCACCCGGAATAAAAAATATTTTCAATATAAAATCCACATCCACAAACACCAACAACACACGCACCGCTGCCAAGTATAGAATGCCGAACGGTCGGTGTGGCCAGAATTACATCTACAATTCAGCTAGGCTGCAGGAAGTACCAAGTTTCTCCTGAATAAAATTACCTACTCGTATATAATAGTTTATTTAATTATTCCATATTTAACGACTTAGATAATGTTTTTAAAAAAAAAAACTCTGGTTGAATAGCAAGTTGTTTTTCTATGTGATTAATTTACGGAGAAAGGAAATCTTGTATTTTTCTTCCGTGAATTAATAATTCTATAGTATTTGCTTATTTCTTATGTTATATGGCAATATTATTGTTTGTTTTCTTCAACACAGTATGATATACACATTTGCCAGTATTTATTTTCTTATTGCGATATTTCATAAATAAAATAAACTTAAGGCCATTCTATTATCTGTTTATACTTTATAGAAAGTACGAATGCGACATACAATTAATTTTTGTATGAGATTTAGTTTTCAAATTATGGGGTTTAATAACATCATTATGAAAGAAATCACACAAGCTATTTTTTGAAATTTTAAATTTGATAATAATTACAGCTATACACTCCGTATTGAATATAATAGTTATTAGTTACTTCAGATTTTTCTTTTTTTGTTGTATTAAACCAGAAGTGAATATATATAACTATTCTTTGGAAAATTTGTTTACGGTAGGGCATGTAAATAAAAACATATTAAAAGGTTTAATTTAAAACCTGAATTTCAGATGATTCTCGACTAGTATCGTTATTTGTATACAAATAAATACAAATAAGTATACAAATAAGTAACAATATACAAATAAATAATAACATCTAAGACTTGAGACATCCAAGTACGTGGTGCACCCTGCTGAAGAACGAACGAGGCAATGGCAAAAACGGGGTGGTAGGGTTTTACAGCCCGACTCGGTCGCAACCACCATGTATATGGCGAAAAAGCCCGTCATAGTGATTCGCTTCTGCGGGTCGCGTTTCGCGATCAGCCTGTGCATATCCAGCTCTTCGCTGGCCGGCATGACAACGGTAATCGGTAATGGATAGTGTGTCACTCGGTGGTCACCATTGTTTTTGGATTGTACTGTGCTTATCATCAGGCACAGTGCAGTCATTATGCTGTGCTAAAAAAAAAAACATGAAGGTGGCTTCAGTGGGTTGGATAATAATATAAAATATACCCGGTTTTAAAATAGCATGTGAAATAGCAGTTGTAAAACATTTCACCGTGATACAATTATATATGTTAAAATAGCTGTAACTCATGCCTAATGCGAAGTAGGTAAACTTCTTTTATGTCAATTTCTTATAAATAAAGTTGTTTTCTCATAGTAAATACTTAGGAGAACTTTTTTAACCAGTTTTGTATGGTACATAATATATTTCATATATTGTGACGATGGCTGAAAATCCTAACATTGAGCTTTCGGAGGTAGAGAGATTGAGAGGTATGTATTGCACTTTTCCCCAAAAGTTAGATTATATTACACCACAGAAAAACTGTTTAGGCTATATCCATAATATTATTTAGATTGGATGTTACCTACTTATTGATGACAATCATTTTTCTGGGGCAGATTTTACTGTTGGGAATTAGTCCTGAGTTATAGAAATGAGTTGACCTTTTATGGTAGTTAAGATTGAAGATAGTGAGGTTATAAATAAATAATTCGCTTTTGAAAAGTAGACTGTATCATGAGAATAAGAATTGTAGATTATTATTCAGTATTTCAACCTAAAGATCCAGTACAACTGTAAAACCTTTTTACATTATTTTTGATATTGTAGTTTTGCGCTTGTCTAATAACTAAATTTGTATAATATGTATTTGTTGTTATTAAAAAAACCTAAATATTTACCTGATACAAATGTAAACTCTGAAAAGTTATAATTTTTATTTGGTACATACATTTATTTTATGATATAAGACTAGAGCAAGATTGAAGGTGTGAACAGATGGTGCAAGGAATTATGTGTACAAATACTGGAGTATTAGATGGTAGATGAGACTAGATGAAGCTGTGGAACAATCTCCCGGCCAGTGTGTTTCCTTCATCCTATGACATGTGGTCCTTCAAGCGCAACGTGAAGAGATACTTATGCAGGCGGGCATGACAGTGGCGACCGGCGATGGATATTATGACTCTCGGTGGTCGCCATTGTTTTTGGATTGTACTGTGCTTACCATCAGGCACAGTACAGTCACTTTGCCGAGCTACATTAAAAAAAAAAAAGAGAAATAAATATTGTTTTGATCCTATTTAGTTGAGGTAAAGTGTGCCACAAAATATTCCATCCATGTAATCCATTAGGTTTAAATCTGGACTAGATAAGGGGGCTTATTTTATTCCCCAATTAAGTCAATACCATTAGCAATCAGCCAGTTTTTCATGCTTGGAGCCTTATGAGTTCGTGCAGAAATGTGCTGAAATAGTGAGTTTTTGTTTTTGAGTATTGCTTGGGAACAAGGTACCACCATGTTTGTTAGGAGTGTATTTTGGTAGACAACAGCATTTGTTTTCACATCTTTTTACAGAAGAACACCTTAGTTAAGCCGGAATTTGTGACTCCAAGTCAAACTATGAATGACAAAGGATAATGTCCTGATTGGACTCTCAAAATATGTACACTCTCTTTCTCCCTACTGTGGGCATACACTTTATTACATCTATCTTCAATGTTAAAACTTTTTTGTCCGAAAACAAAATTTCGCTGTAACAAAACTGGAGGGTCTTTCCAGTTAAATTTTTTTCAAATGCTTGTTCAATAATACCATAATCTCATAGTTCCAGCTCTTTAATTAACACTCTTTTTAAGTCTTTCCTATATTTGTTAGTTACACTCCTACCCCAGACTTTTCTGGTTACACACCATACCATACCATGCTAACCTATTAGTGCTTGTCATTGGTGCTATTTTCAAACCTTCTCTTGCATACTCATTCTTAATCTTATCTCTGTCACGTGTAATCTTTTCTCATCCATTTCTTTGTGGCCCCATTATTCGAATCCATATAATATGTTAAATTTAATATATATAATATGTAAATTACAGTGCAAGAGTTGGAGCAAGAGTTAGAACACAGTGATTCAAATGAGGATGTTTCTCAAGAAATATCATTGGAAATTGAAGAGAATTTGCTTAAGGATGAACCAGAATGTGAGCAAGTTTTTATAAAATACTTACCTCTGCCCATGAATTTGTCTGGTTTTGTTTGTTTCGTTTGTTTTGTGATCAGCTTAGTTAGTCAGCTCAGATCTTAGAGTGATAATATATAGCCTTCCTCGATACATTAACTATCTAACACTGAAATAATTATTCAAATCGGTCCAGTCGTTCCTGGTATTATCGCATTCAAGCAAACAAACTCTTCAGCTTTATAATATTAGTATAGATTAATTATTTGTAACTTCTAATTTAATAGATTTCTATAAATGCAAATATTTTCCTAGTCCTAGTTTATTATCTCCTATATATGCATATAATGCTGTTACAACATCTTACTCAAATGACATATGATGCAACTTTGCATTTTTATTTTTTTGCTTATTTTATAACTTCTTTAATTTTGAGAAAACATTTGTTTAAAATACTGTTCTCTCTATTTATGTTATGATATATAGTAGAATGTCTGTTATAGCAGTGGGATATATTAAGTGAGTAATTTAAGAAATGTGATTTGTGATACAATTAATATTCTCAATTATAGATACGACTCTGGTTAACTATGGAGAAACTCTTCCTACCACTAAATCTGAAGGTGAAATCTTAGGGACTTTCTCAGATAATATACAAAATGTAGAAACTATTCACAAAGCAGATGAATTGGGTAATCTTTATAATGACAGTTCTGAATCGTTTTTGAATCCTCAACAAGACCATCTCAATGAAGTTACTGATCAATATGAGTCTTATATGAATGATTACAACTTTGATAATTCAAATACTGTACAATCTGATGTAACTGAAAATAAGTATGACAAGATTTTTACGGAAGAATCAGAGAATATAATTAATTCACACATGAGTGAATTCCAACAGAGTGAAACATCAAACCCCTATGATTCTCTCACAGCAGAAGAGATTATGAATGAAAAAGAAAGAGAAAAGAAGAGTAAAAAGGAATTGGAAGAAGAAGAACGAGAAAAGATGCAGTAAGTATATCCTACAACAGAATTTGCAAAATTTAGAACATGTAAATCATAGTCCTGTGAAGGCCCATTAAGCCAATAGAATTCAGTAAGTTTGAAAAAAAGGATGAAAATCTTTTCTTTTCAGGACAGTTAAAAACTGTGTTTTATCCTTCAATAATAATAAAATTGAAAATATAATTATGCAGTAATATCATATTAGGGTTCATCATTTAATTACATGAGGGAATCCGGAATGTGGTGGAGAGAAGGAGTTTCGGTAATTGTCACGTAACTTTGTTGGGTAAAAGATAATGTATAAATATGAGTAAATCAGATTAATTTAAAGGAAACCATGTTCCTATACTAAAACATGCCAAAATCTGACACAATTCTTTTATATATTTAGTAGTTCCCATTTAAATCATTAATGGACGCCCTCTTACTATAATTGTGGTAATTTGAAGTAAAGTCCATATTTCTATATTTTCCAACATATGGTGGTACTACAAGAACATTTCTCAGGTTCAGTTTTCTTCCCGAGCCGAACCTGAGGAGATGGGTCGGGGGACCCATCTCCTCATTGCACAGGTGAGGCCGACGAGGGGAGACGACTGGTTGTGTACCCAGTAGTCTCTCTATAGTAGGACGAAGCCTGGCGTTCAATCGCCAGGCTGCCGCAGGGGCGGTTTCTCAGGTAGACAGCAGGTTCGATCCCTGGCCGCCCCTACCATGCGGCGGACGGTACACCGTGGGGTTTTAGTCCGTGCGAGTCGGACATAACCCACTCTCTCCCCCGAGAGGGTGGCGTATCCATAAAGGATTTCCCCACGTAAATAAAAAAAAAAAAAAGTTTTCTTCACAATATTTTCCCCTACAACGTCAGCCCATAGTACGACCAATTTAAACGAGTAGGTACATGTAAGCAAATTTTTCAAAATTTGTTGATACTTGCCAGGGTTTGAACATGCGGACATAGAAATGACATTTTCCCGGTCAAAACACTCGACCACCACGACTTATATTTTAAATAATATTTTTTAATTCAGTAAAAAAATATATTATTTAAGCATATAAATTAATAAGTAAAATAATTCTGAATATAATTATACAACTTGTGTACTCTATTTCAAGGGTACTAGTGTCCAATTTCACAGAAGAACAACTGGATAGATATGAAATGTACAGACGAGCAGCTTTCCCAAAAGCTGCTGTTAAAAGGCTAATGCAGACGATCACAGGTTGTTCGGTTGGTCAGAATGTAGTCATTGCTATGTCTGGAATTGCTAAGGTATTCGTCGGAGAAGTGGTAGAAGAAGGTAAGCATAGAAATTCTACTCAATTGTCATTAAAACTACGTACAATTAAGGTAATTTTGGAATACTCTCTGCAGATTTCCTATATGTATGGTATAACTTTACAGTCTTATAAATAGTGGCTGATAAACTATGTTTTTTGTTTTCTATCATGCTTTGGTTTCTTTTATCAAAATGGATTAGACACAGAGGATATATAATTGTTTACAATATGACAGTATTTATAGTAAGCCTGTTAATATACATTATATATTCACATCGTTATTTAGGTCATGTAACCTGTATCCACCTTTTAATGAGCCAACTAGATGTATGTCTCAGGCTGCATCTTGTATTGATAATATCTTTACTGATTTCAAAATCACTGGCGGTAGTATTATTACGGGGATACGGTCTGATCACAAAGGACTTCTTGTTAAAATAAATCGTGATAAACCCAGCTGTGACTGTAAGAAAACAACTAGACCTATATCCAAAAATAAATTAGGTCTTTTAATCATAATATTACACAAAATTTATCTTTCAAGTCTTTTATTAATCAAGATGCAGATAGTGACTATGGCACCTTATTTAATATCATAAGCACTGAATTTAGTAAATGTTGCCCAAGAAAGGTTATTAGTTATGGAAAAAAAAAGTTTTAGTGAATCGGCAACTACAGGCATTAAAATAAGTAGAGATCGATTGTACGAGCTATATTATAAAAGATCACTAACAAATAGTGAATCATTTCATGCTTATGTTAGAAATTATTCTAAACTTTTAAAATGTGTTTGTGTAGCTGCCAAAGGAACATTTTTAGAAAATAAAATTCTCAAGTCTAGAAATAAGACCAAAACTGTCTGGAATATAATAAATAAAGAATTAGGAAAAACTAAAATAATTGATAACTCTAATCTAAGTGTCGACAGAGTACGTATTTCAAACTGAGGTAGCAACTGTTTTTCAAGATTACTTCATTAATATACCTTCACAAATAACAAAGCGTATAACATCATCAGCCTAGGTGCTAGGTGCAGGTGTTAGGTGGTTTCAAAAATATAAGTGCACCTACAGATTCAAAATTTAAGTTCTCATCTATCATCTATTAGTGCAGGTAAAATAATAAGGACTTTCAAACAATTAAATTAAAAAAACACCGAAGACATGGGGAATGTCTGTAATAGTAATACAGTTTTTAATTGTCACTATTTCACCACATTTGGCTAATATATTTAATCAGTGTATAACAAAAGGAACCATCCCTACTTTAATGAAAGTAAGCAAAGTGGTTCCTTTGATTATATCAGGCTCCCGAAATAATCTTGGAAATTATAGACCTATTTCTGTACTACCGTCGATTAGTAAAATTTTTGAAAAGATTATGCTCAAACAATTAGTAGAATATTTTAGAGTGCAAAAGTTTCTGGATGGTCGACACTTTGTTTTATAAAATCGAAATCTACTACTGACGCTGGTGCAATGCTCATAAACCGTATATCGGGAGCCTGAGAGGATTCGCAGGATGCAATTGGTGTGTTCTGTGATTTGTCTAAGGCCTTTGATTGCATTGACCATAGTATGTTTATTCTTAAGTTAACACTATGGTGTTTGTGAATCTTCTCTCGACCTTCTAGTTTCTTATTTACAAGATCCTTGTCAGAAAGTTAGCATACATGGGGTAACATCTGCGGGATCTTTTGCGCTTTTGGTGTCCTTCAGGGCTTTATTTTAAGGCCGTTTTTGTTTTTAATATATATAAATGATCTGCCGCTAACGGTTAATAACTGTGCTGACATGGTACTTTTTGCAGATGATACTTCACTTATATTTAAAGTGAAACAAATAGATTCAGAGGTTGGCCATACATTAAATTAAATTTGTATTTGGTTTGCGTTAAATAACTTATTGCTAAATATAGATAAAACGAAATGTATGAGATTCACCTTACCAAACGTTAGACAGGTTAATAGTAGAATCAAGATCGAAGGGAATTTGGTAGAGTTAGGTGACAATGGTGTATTCATGGAAATCACACTAAATTCTAAGTTACAATGGGGCCCTCATATTAAAGAATTGGCTAACAGATTAAGTTCGGCTGCATACGCAATACGTAAAATTCGCCAGCTTACAGATATTGCCTAGCAGGATTGGTTGTTTAGGATGTTTTTGGATTGAATTGCGTACTACAATAAAAATATTAATAAAATACATGTAAACAATTACGTGTTTGAAACTAACGGACAGGGTATTTGTTGTAATTGTGTACTCTAATTCTAGCTCTTGAAGTATTGGAGAAATCTGGAGAACCTGGGCCATTACAACCTAAACATCTTCGGGAAGCATTAAGGAGGCTAAGAATGAGAGGAACAATACCATCAAGAAAAGTTCACAGAAGTATGTTTAGGCTTTAATAATACAAAATCATTGTTACTAATATTTAACTAAAGCTTGTTACACACATAACTGCATATTTGAGATGTTATTTTCATTCAAACATCAAAATTTGTCACTGGTTGTGTAATGATGTCTTATGAGTATATTGAAGCATCAGCAAAAGTTAAAGTTGGCTTTAAACTATCGTGCTATATTTCTTAGTCACTTTTAATAATAAACTTATCATCAGTGTTATTAAAAGTACAATGTTAAACTTTTTATAAAGATCCTACTTCGGGTATAGTCAGCGTTAATTATTTGATCACTTTGAATATATTGCCTAAGATCCCACTGCCAAATTCCTACATTCATTGAGTATATAATCAAAATCACATTTTTAAATTCAGTTATAAAAGAGACAATATGTTTTGGTCGTGTTACTTTTACGTGCTCACTAGTATTTTTAATCAAATTAATATTTTGTGAAAATATATAATTTACCAGTTATTAAAATGAACTGCACTCTACTACGTAGACATATCTATAACTAGTCTCTACCCGCGACTTCGTTCGCGTGTAATAGTTACATTGGGCCAACGCTAACACGTAGCGGAAGCTGTCAAGAGGAAAAAATACCCCGATTTTGAAATATTCTTCATTGGTGCTCCGCTCCTATTGGTCTTAGCGTGATGATATATATAGTGTATAACCTTTCTCGGTAATTGAGCTATATAACAGTGAAATAATTTTTCAAATCGGAGTAGTTCCTTAGATTACTCCCTACAACATGACAACGTCACAAACTTTATCTCTTTATACTATTAGTGTAGATGAATTAATTTATTATTATTATTATAATATTATTATTATTATTAACTGTTAAAGACCTAATTAAATACATAATTTGTTACACAAGGATAATGATAACCATCTACTGGAGTTTTGGAAAGAATTGCACTGATGGCTATCTGAGAGATGGTTATTTGAAACCAACGTGATTTTTAGGAGATTCAACGCTAAAAAAGTTAAACGGGTGCTACATTATTATATAAACACTCGTACTGATAATGGTTCACATACGAACGAATACGAATTGTGACGAAAGTAATAGCAGCAATGAAATTGAGAGCAATGACGAATTTGGTTTTGAATAAATGGTATAAAATTATGGTATAAGAAGTAAGCGCTCGTGACTCGCGCGTGCTAACTTTGACAGGTTTCACCTTTAATAGTAGAACATAATGCGTACTGTTTAGTTTCTTTGCAAAACAAAATCGATTGGAATCGCGGTCTGTGCAATTGATTCATGAAAAAATGAGGATGATGGATCGATCATTAAAAAATCGATGTTTGCAGCCTTTTAATATTCCATGAGCTTTGTTTTTTTCATTATAAATTATTATATGGTTTTATTTCTATCAAAATCGATCGATTCTCGATTTTATAGCGTCGGAGATTGATTCAGTTTATAATATCGATTAAAATAATTGATTTCTTTGTCTAAAAATCGATTGTTTGGTTAATCAATATCGGCCATTTGTTTGACGAAGCCTTTCTTATTAAGTGTACAGTTATGTGTGTAATGATTAACAGATGGATGATCTAAAAAAATATATTAAATAGGGGTTGTAGTAAATTAGCAATATTTTTAACGAACGTATGCCCCGATCTGTTTGGATAAGGACATTTTATTAGTTAATACTGTTAATATGTAAAGTATTGTTAGATTTGTGTATATAATAATTTGTTATTGGAATCTAATAACGAGATGGAATTCAAATATTGGTTTCATCTTTAAATTACTAATAGAATTATAATATATAATTTATATCTGGGGCTCTCCAGAATGATTGTCATGTAAAGTGCAGGAAATTGTTTTTATATTTGTGTAATAAAAGTTATTGATAACTTAATTGTTTCAATTCTTATTCCGATAACGATAGTAATAACGCTGTAGTTTTATATGTATTTTTTCATAGATATAATTAACCCCCTAGTTCTTATAATCCAAATACAAGTCACTGATCATTAGTTTGATATTTAAAAAAAAAGTCTATTCAACTTTAAAATTGAAATTTTGCATCTATATGTATTCATATCTATAGTATGATTACACTATGCTTTCATAAAAAAATTAGTTCATAAAGAAGAATGATATTCACTACACAATGTCCTACATCATATATGATATGTCTTATATCATAGTAAATTTAATTATAAGCTCAGGAAATATGTAGAAGGAAATAAAAGAAACAGTTAGTTCAATTGTTAATTTATTACATAGTAAAATTTAACTTTATTAATAACTATGATACAATAGTTGCTAAGTTCATTTACAGTTCGAGAACTCTGAAAATAAATCAGTCTTGTTAAAATGGCCAAATATGACTTGGATAACAGACATGCATAGATGGAAATCCTTAAAAGAGAAATATTAAAATAGTTTTCACTACATACAATATAAAATAAAAATGTACACACAATTCCATTATAAATGCAAATTGAACAAAATGGGATAATCAGATTGTAGTCTGTATTCGTTCACCTAAAAAAAAGTTTCGATATTAAAATTCCCATATATCACAGATATTTTGAATTCTACGGCAAAGCTGGCCAAATATATAATAATAGGTACTTTAAAATATAAAAAAAATCATACTTCACGTTTTGTAGTAAAGGATCAAAATCAGTTTAGCTATTTTAAAAGGCACTAGTTAAATATTACAGCAATTGGTAACAATTTATTAAAATTAAAATATATCCATACTTATATTCTTTGCAAGCTTTTAAATAACCAAATATAAGGCAGGCACTGTATATCCTATTTATACACAAAATATTACCAAGTTGTTTAAGACTTGTGTTAATTTATAATATAATAAACACATCAATAAACAATAACAATAGTCTTCTGTCTATGATATCTTTGTATATGGACCTTAAGTTACATTAAAATATTGTGATAAAAATTGTCAAGTTGATAAAATAACCCTGTTTAGTACCTTACTTCCTTTTTGCTAAATTTGAAGAATTGTTATAAGCAGGGCTTACGCAGTACCCTTAAGGGGAATTTAAAAAATGTCGAAAAATTGTCATAAAAACTGAAAAAATTAGAGTTTGAAAAAAAAATGATGGATTTACAACTTTCGAAAATAAACGTGCCCCCAAAAAGGCCGGTCATAAGTTATATTCACAATAACCTGTTTTATTTTAATTTTTATAAACCTAGCCATCTTTTTGAAATCTCGATTTTGAGATGATTTTACAACATTCAGCGAAATAAATCTTTGCACTACACTATTTTTTCAATTCCGTAGAGTAAATTGATAATAAATAATGTCTAATTTGAAAATAATGTTGACAAATATTTTTTTTCAGTGTTGTCCTACGTTTATTTTCGATTGGATTCGTAATATTTTAAATATTGAAATAAGTGTTTTATTACTTTGAAAATTTATATTCTTATGCAAATTAACTGTTATTTGTATATAATTTAGGCCACTAGAAAATGTTCGTGTGGCCAATAAGTAGTTATAATCTATCTAAACCAAAAAACGTGTTCATTGGACCATGACAACCATGACAATCTCGACTTTTTTTTTTACCTTATTCGGCCATCGCTATCAGAACCTTCGATATTTTTATCTAGTACCTAATAATATTTCACACACTTTATTATCAGTTTCGATTAATAGACATCAGTATTTTAAAATTGAATTAAGTAGCTACACATGACATATCATTTTACTCCACATGTGTTAAAATGATAATGTAGAAATAGTATACCGGAGCAAAAATTATGAACTACAAATAGCATATAGTTCTCTTTATGTTTTTTTAACATGTGTCAGTTCTTTTATGACGATACAAGTAGCGTTAGTGTTGTTTATACCATATATCAAGAAAATGAAGTTTATATTAATATCAACAATGTTTTGTAATTTCAATAAATAAACTGATATGTAAGTACTATTCAAGTGCAAAGTCACATAAAAATTACATATTACAAGTTCCATTAAAAGTGGTGTCATTCAACGTCATTCGAGCAGAACAAGTGCAATGTTCCGATTGCTTAAACTAGTACCAAGTTATTTGAGATGGTATATTATAAAACGTATTTAACTTTATACGTATATTATTAAAAGCATCAATACGAAGGGGACATTTCGTTGAATAATAATAACTGTATATGTGTTCAATATGAACTTGACCGTTTCATAAGATTTTACAATTATTCCAGTAAGAAAAGTATTACTGATCGTAAAAATATGTAAATCATAGTAAACTTCAACAGCGTAAGTACGATGCGGAGCAACTTCCTCATTAGACTAGAGATCTTTCTTTCACAATTTTTATTTCTATACTACAAGCCTCTTAACCCCACATTCGATACAAAATTTGGCCGTTTCAACTGGAAATTTATTGCCGCATTCGTGACAAAAACGGGACAAACGGGGAGCGGGAGCGGAGTTACGATGATGTAAAGAGCCTTCGGACCCACTCGAGCTTAGTTCTCCGTGTGGTTTCCATGAAGGGCTGCGACGAGACGACGCACGAGAACTATCGTGTTTTTCTGAAACGAATTTATTAATTATATAAAACTAGCTGCCCGTCCCGGCTTTGCACTGATATACAAACGAAAATGAAACCAAGTTTTCCCTTCACAGTACGATTATGTAGTGAAATAGAATTGCAACTCAAAATCAAAAAATACTTTATTCAATATAGTCCCTAAAAATACACTCTTGAATGTTGAGCTGTCGTATCTGATTATGTAATGAAATGAAATGGCAACTGAACGTTGAGCTGTCAAATCTGATTATGTAGTGAAATGGAATGGCAGCTGAACGTTGAGCTGTCCAATCTGATTATGTAATGAAATGAAATGGCAACTGAACGTTGAGCTGTCAAATCTGATTATGTAGTGAAACGAAATGTCAACTGAACGTTGAGCTGCCAAATCTGATTGTGAAGTGAAATAAAAGGGCAACTGCATGTTGAGCTGTCAAATCTGATTATGTAGTAAAATAGAATGGCAACTGAACGTTGAGCTGTCCAATCTGATTATGTAATGAAATGAAATGGCAACTGCACGTTGACCTGTCGAATCTGATTATGTAGTGAAACGAAATGTCAACTGAACGTTGAGCTGTCAAATCTGATTATGTAGTGAAACCAAATGTCAACTGAACGTTGAGCTGCCAAATCTGATTCTGAAGTGAAATAAAATGGTAACTGCATGTTGAGCTGTCGAATCTGATTATGTAGTGAAATGCAATGGCAGCTGAACGTTTAGCTGTCGAATCTGATTATGTAGTGAAACGAAATGTCAACTGAAGGTTGAGCTGCTAAATCTGATTCTGAAGTGAAATAAAATGGCAACTGCATGTTGAGCTGTCAAATCTGATTATGTAGTAAAATGAAATGGCAACTGAACGTCGAGTTGTCAAAGCTTATTAAGTAAGGAAATTAAATGGTTACGGAAATGAACGTTAATCTGTCAATAATTCTGAAGATCACCTGTCTTCAATTCTTTTCACTCACTCTTTTATATGGAGACTTTTTGACCAAAATTTATTCATTATTCCGTACGACTTTTCAAATATATTCTTTTATATAAATCTTGTCCTGACACTTATAAATACAACAAAAAAAGAACTAACCGAACGGGTGCAGTCGGTCTGAACTCATGCGCTTACATATGTGGTAATTGATTTTCATTTATATAGAACTTAACTGATAAACTAACTGCTGGGTAGATACGATTATCATATCTGACTGACACAATAGACCAGGTATAACACCCGCCACAGAGGTACGCTTAGGAGTATCGTGTAATAAACCAGTTACGGTAACTTCGTGTTGGATTGTCGCCTTTCGGGATATCTACTTACTGAGAAACTTGTATACCAATATTATAGCGATTACTGGCTACGCATTTGAGATTTGTTGGCGGTCGCTGCTTTTTAGATTGCACTATGCTTTTCATCAGATACAATGTCTTCACTTTGTCATGCGGCGAGAAAAATATATAGAAAACTCAAATGTGCAAGTTATTAATTCGACACTTGGCAGTTACGTAACATAAAAATTATGATAGATGGCGTTTAAAACAAATATGTCAGTTAAGCATGACTTCACGGACTAGATACTAAATTAATAATAAAACATCATACCATTCAACATATGAGTTCCTATTTCCTTGTAATTAGGTGTTCCTGTTTGGTGTGAAGATTCATCTAATTCTGCAGATCTTTCCATCGCAAGGAATTCGTCACTTGATATTGATCGAACATCTTCTTTAAGGCTACCTCCCGAGTCAGTACCTACAGGATCGTGATCTAATGAAGAAGTTAACCTTTCTGGTTCTTTGGTACAAATGGAAAGTTTTGAAGGAGATATTCTGTTCAAACTGAAAATAACATAAAATTACTAAAAGATTGACGACTTGGTCAACTGTTAACACGAAAATGATTGACGTTATTTATTTCAACAGAACAAGAGTTTTCGTCATTCATTGTCGAGTATAAATAATTACCTGACTAACCTGCTATAAGCCGAATCATTGCTAGCTTTTCCATTGGCGGCTCCCATAGAATTATTTCCATTACAAATAGCATCGTTTTTCTTCGTTTTCTGTGGATCTCGTTTCACAGTATCATTACAGCGAACAAATTCTTTTTTCGCTAGACATTTTTCTATCCTTTCAGCCTCGTAAAATTTGTCAAAATCTTTTAAAGACTGCATTATATCTTGCTCGAGTTGATCAGTTTTAATATGGTTTTTAACACTGTCTGTTTTTTGTGTGCTCTTTTTTTTAATGGAATCCAAAAGGGAGGTGGAACGTTTCATTGAGGATGGGAAAAGGTTCTCATTTACATTATTGCTATTCCTAAAATTTAAAGACATCGATTTGTTAACTGGATTCATACCATTTCGGACTTCAGGTGAAGAACTTACTGTATTGATTTCGGACCACTTATTGCTTTGAGTGAGTTGTGATTGTGTCAGTACTCTAGTTGTGGAGCTAGATGTACGTTTTTTTCCTAATTCATGTTTATTTATTTCATCGTCAAAGGAAGATATAAATTCTTCAAGATCAAAGTCCCCGCACAAAGACTCATCGTCTCTAACCGAAGTTTTTAAAGCTATGTTTTGTTCTAAGGAAGACATAATTTTTTCATATTGTGAACTTAAGTCGTCTATAATTGGTTTTGTTAGTTTAAGCCTATTATTATTATTATGTATATTAGAACTGAAAGACTCAAATTTCGCAGGCAGATTTTCGGTTGTAAGTAAAGACTCCATGCTACTAATAATATCAGGATTATTTAAAATAGTATTCACGTTAATGGGCAAATTATCATTTTCATTTATAAGTCTGGGATCTATATAACTGCTATCTACAGAAGAAGAGTTGTCGGTCTCGGTCGGCCGGTCTAAAAATATGGAATCAAGGTTCACAATTTTTTTACTGTCGTTGTCTCTGTTAATTTTATCTAATTTAACTGGTTCTTTAGTAGTGGATCTTTGAAAACTGTGATACATAGAGGTATTAATTTTTGGCATTTTCTCTTTTGATTTAGGTGTACTATAACAAGTAGCAGTGTAACTCGAAAATGATCTATTTATATTTGTGTTACGGTTCAACGACAATTTATCCTGTGATACTATATTCTCTTTGCTAGATTTAGTAAAAGTAGTATTCAACTTTTGACTAGGTTTTTTATCGTTTCTGTTAAGTCTAAAGGAGCTACTTCTACCGCCAAACGTGTAAATGTTGTTTCCATTGTTTGTACTTCCAAAAGATTTCATTCTTTGTAATGGTGGAGTTTTCTGATAAGTCTTATTTAATGTATCTTTCATCATCTTTGTATTATCAGACCTAACGATAGGAGGGGTTTTTTCCTTTTGAGGACGAAGGATAGGGAGGGTTCTACTAGACTCTTTAGACGAATTTTTTACTTTGTTAGGAATATTGGTCTCTGAAGACATCAGTTCCTTCATTTGCCTAGCAGCTGATTCGAACGGATCGTAATTATCATCAAGCCTGTAAAATTTAATGTTAAAATAAAATAATGTTATCATTTTATCCTATCATTAAAACAACACATTGTAAAATATGAATTTGTATATTTGCTCAAATGAATATTGAGAACTTGATATAATTGCTTACAACTAAATGGAGTGAAGATATAGTAGATATGTTAGGAAAGGGCAAGGAAAGTAATCTGACCTCTTATGTTCTATCCGAGGTAACTTCAAAGGTGGCGCCTCCGATGATATTGATTTAGTATCACTTTTGTCATCGGTGAAACTATCATTTATAATAAAGGTTTGATAGTTTTTGCGGGCGCGAGATTCTTCAGCTAACATTTTGTATTTTTGGTTACTTTTATATAATCTTTGCATTGACTTTTTAGTGTAATCTTTCTTATTATTGCTTTTATTTTGTTTAATTGAAGGAAGCTTAAATTCCGAACTATCTGTTATTTGAACATCAGAGAACTGTTTTTTTGGTGTTTCAGTGTCATAAAATTTTAGTTCATATACGGAAATATGTTCCATGTTGTTAATATTCTTGTTAATGTTACCATAATTTGTATTTCCTTTACTTACAATATTTTCCTCCTTATTTAAACCATTTTTAACGCCGCATCTTGCACCTTCAATCAAGTCTTCCAAGTTACTCTTTAATTCTTCAAGATTTTGCGAAAAATAAGATTTCGATACATCCTCTGCTTTAATAAAATTAAATGTACTTTCAGTTATAGCTTCAAGTGAACTAGTATTAGGAGTATGAAAAGTTTCTACTGTTTTTTCTGTATGAAGACACTCTTTGTCAATATCTTCCATCATTTGATCGGTCACATTCATAAATTCTTCAAGATCCGCAGGATTTTCTGTAAACTTAGTATAAGTTTCACCACTGCCACAGCAGTATTCATTGTCGTTATCTGATTTATTGTCTATAGAATCATCAAACACTTCACTTAAATCATGTTCATAACTTTCTTCTATGTTCTCAACTGACAAGTTACAAACTTCATTATCTGAATCGAGAACAGGTTGATTATTTTTACTATATACAAGATCTTCACTAGTTTTGACTCCTAATAATTTGCTTTCACCTGTAATTATGTTTTCATTTGAAGATTCTGTAAGTTTAGCTACGTCGTTATTTGATTTGATGGAAATTTTTGGGAATATATCATTCGAAGAGGAAAGTTCTTCGTTAAAATCTCCTTCAGTGTTATATTTTTCGATTATATGTGCATCACTAGAGCTCGTCATTGTGGAATTTTTATACAGTATTTCTATTTTTGGTGCTGAAATATCTTCATCAACATCACTGGTAGAATTTTTTGTATTTTTTACAATATTTTTAATAAATATGTTTTTTGCTTCTAAATTCTCGTGTATTACACATGGAACACAAAGAAGTTCAGTGTTAATTCCAACAGACTGAAAGACTGCATTTGAAGCATTATCTTCAAGACTATCCAAACTCATTGTACTACTTTTTGTTGTAACAATAGCATCAGTTTTAAATTTATTTTTATTTATTTTCTCCCTGTTTTTGTAGACTTTCTGTTTAGAATCTTTTATACGCGTGTTAGATAGTTCGAACACGTTATTTTTCTTACATGCCATTTGAGTTTTGCTGTCTACTTCTGAATTCTTATTATTGTTTAAGTTTGTTATTTTATTTTGACATTTCCTGTTAGGAATTTTAGAGTTATCGTGTTTTTCCGGGTGGTGATTACTAACTATTGCCTTTTTGAGTAGAGGAATATTACTTTTTTTATTTGTAATACCACAAGAATTCATTTCTTCCTGCATTATATTTTTTTCTTTATATTTGTTAGCATTCTCTTCAGCTTTCTTAAGTTGTTGCTGTTTTGTTAAAATTAACTTATTTTTTGGTTTTATTTTAGGTCTTGAGTTTTTTAGATTAGGGTCAGTATTACTATATTGGACAACAGAACGCGGATGAGGCGGGAGAGGGTCTTGAGGTTCTCTAGAAAAGAGGAAAGGAAGGGATAATTTTTTCATAACAAACAAGGAGACAGGAACGATGTTTGTATTCAAAAATAATGCATTAAAAATTGATAAAAATGAAGAAACTCCTTCCTTTTCCCTTATTTGCTGAGCAACAAACCAATGCTAATTATGATATAAATATTAATTTGCATACCTGGAACTATTAAGGTCTTTAGCGAGCCTGGCTTGTCTTGCTTTTACGTTGGCATCGCCGGACAAATTACTTTGCGAAGTTCTTGTGGTCTTAATTACAGGCATGTGTAGCGAAGTGTCTTCCGGACAATCATTACTAGACATTGATTCTGTGAATGAAAATGTTTTTCCTATACATCGTTTGTCAATATAATTAACTAAATATTAATTGTATTTCTCTGTTGCAATAAAAGTTAAATAAAGTTAAAAACACAAAAACAAAACGATTGAACATAATAATTACTGTGTTATGTAATATTATATTTTTTAAAATTTACCTGAGGCTCTAATACGCCCGGGTTTGCAATCTCCATATTCTCTTGGAGGTGGCGTTGGTGAGACTCCACGTGAAGAATCAACTGATGCAGACCTACTGTTCGAGCATTTATCACGAGATTGAGACGATCTAAAACGAAATTAAACTTAAATAAAATAGCTATTGTCTAATTTTTTTAAATGTCTGATTGTATAAAAGGGCTCGTAGCCGTAGAGAGAGAGATAACTGTATTGCAAGTGTTTCGCCTCTTCTATTGCATACATTTTATATTAGTATTTACTTCATTCTTATAGATAACAGATAATACCTGTTTGAATATCAGTATATTCTAAAAATCTATATTATGATATATTATTGTTTAATTCTCTGGGTACTCTTCTATATTCAAATAGCTATAAAATCATTTGTAAAATACGTACTTCTAATAAGTTCATGTCTAACAAATCTCACATTAAAACTATCGAACCTATTTTAAGTAGATTTCTATTCGATAATTGCCTGAGGTCCCATAAGTAACAAGGTTCATAATTTTCTTTTCTAAAAGAGCTACGGTTTAGAAGAAATAATGGCATATGGAGAAAAAGAAGTAATAAAGACAAGTCGTGTTCGTAATTAACTCAACTGCATTTTATCTACATTTTTGATAATTGTAATATGGTCAAATATATATATATATATATATTTTTATATATATATATATATATATATATGGAAGATTTGTTATATATAACGCACTGTTGTTGCATCGTCTAACCCCTGAATCTAGCCCAGGATCCCCCTTTACTTTAGTTGAGTTTTAGAAATAAAAGCCCTGACATTTAATAGTGGGAGTACTCTACATATAAACCATAATACATATAACACATAACCAATCCTACATCCATAACCATCTTTGCAACTACGTTACAAATCTCTGTGTTGTAGGTGGTATAGCCACGATGATTGGTTTCAGTATGAATGGGTAAGCTAGCCCGGGTTAGTATCACCCGACACACAGAAAACCGACGTGAAGTAACAGTGCTCGCATTGTTGCGTTTCGTTCGATCAGTGAGATCGCCGGAGGCATATCTTCACATCACTCTCCCCTCCCGCTTCCTCCCAAACACAGGCTAGCAATGCACCTGCGACTACCCTGGTGTTGCTAGTGTCTATGGGCTGCGGTGATCACTTAACATCAGATGACCCGTCCGTTCGTTTGCTACCTATGACACAAAAAAAAAACTCGATTCGCAATTGTTTGCACTTTATAAATATTCCTAACACTCTGATCACCAAAATGTATCTATAGACATGAAAAAGCATTTGAATTTTGGGGGAACCCCTTAACCTGGAAGTGACAATTCAACGTGTACATTTTGAGTTATGCAACCCTGTTACTGGAAAACTTTTGAGTATGATGGTGGGCGGACTACGAGTAGAGGAAGCCCGAAAAAGATATGGATGGGTTATGTTTAAAATGATATGTGTGTAAAAGGTGTGAATCCTCAGATGAAATGTGGCACGAGAGAGTGGAAAAAGAAAACATGTTGTGCCGACCCTACTTAGGTGGAATAAGTGTAAGAAGATGATGATGATTCCGAGTTATATTTCAACCTTAAAGACTATGTATCACTTGACTGTAAAATAATATAAGGATATTTACTTCCTATGTCTAACTGGCGGGGCTTTGTACTGAGTTCGCGCGTTGAGCCGCTGTTTAGCGTCGGCGATGTGTTGCGGTGGGTGAGCGGGCGCGACCGGCAAAATCTTCGCTTTATCCGCGCACCATTCCACGTGACGCTCGAAAGCGCGTACACCGAACGCGCGATTACAGTGTGGACATTTTTGCAGTTCCGCCATTGGCTAAAATATTTTATACCATTATTACTGACGTAAGCTGATACGTCGTATATTAAAGCTATAACTGTGTACAAGTCAGCTGATACGTCGTATATTAAAGGTATAACTGAGTACAAAGTCAGTTATATTAAGGCATTAACTCTGAAACTGATAAATACTCTATTTTAAATCAACGTTATTAACTTTTTTAACAATCTATACATAATTATAATAAGAAAGTAAATTTAAGGTGTCTGTACTTTTTAAATTTTTGTGATAAAAATTGTTGCGTCTAAATAATAAAACACAGTTCAATCATTTTTAGTAATGTCAGTCTGTCTGTTTATTTGAACACGCATCACTGCTAAAGTGCTGCTTTCACGATAAAACGTCGATAAAAAGAAAATTATAAAGCACATTCTATACTCTATAGTTACAATTAATTCTTGTTTTATTTAAATCGGTTGACTCTATCAACAGTTATTGTAATTTTAATGTCGACGAGATTTGAGTACGAGAGAAAAGTAGATAAGTAAATGGATTTAATATATTAAGATGATTTTATTAGTCACTATTGTTTTATATTAGGTTCCAGGCGGACGGAGTCGCGGGTACATCTAGTCTATATATAATAATAGGCAGAGAGAAAACAGCTAAGTATAACTTCCTTCTCTGTTTCTCAACTGACTTTCTTTATTTTTTTTAAATTAATATAATTGGAAAATGTTCGTTCTTTTTCTTAATATCGTAACTTGAAAAAAATAATTCATTATAATATATTTATTCATTTATTATCTTCATTTTTCTTCTAAAATACATTTATTTACAACGACGGATGCGAAGAAAATTAATGGAATTTTCAAATATGAGGATTTTAATAAGAAAATAATGCATTTCAAGCATTGCGCGATAAAAATGATTGAATTCTAAGTTGTTATAGATATTTTAAAGGTCGAAATATACCTAGTTTTAACGTATATTGGAACTATTTATAATTTGGATGGCAAATTAACTAGCATGAGAAGACAACGAGATATAAACCTAATAAATATATACCATAATATATATACCAAAAATATATACCTAATATGGATAGCAAAAGAAAATTAATTACCTTCGTGATTGCATTTCTGACGGATTGGGGCTTAGTCTTGGGAGTTGGTTTTGCCGTATTCGGTGGACTCTTTTCAAGAAATGGGCTGTTTTCTGGAAGACCAAAGTTCTTTGGCAAATATTGTTCTAAGTCTGTACCTGAAATCATAAAAGTTGGAAATTATAGACATTTATATGCTTCTCGAACTGACTACGCTATTTGCCCAAATAGACCTTCACAGCTTGCAAACAGCAGGTTTACACATAATTTATAATTTTAGTAATTATAAATAAGTCTTGGTGGTCGAGTGGTTGACGCTTCTGGAATATCTATTTGATGACCTCAGGTCTGAGCCTCAGTACCTACATATTAACAGATATTGGAAAATTTGTTTATAATTACGAAATTGTAAAAACATATAGCAAAGATAAAGGAAGCCAAAGATAACTACATTGTATTCCGAGTATCGAAATAAACAATTAAAATGTCTTATAATGAAAGATACCAACACATAATTAATGTATGATTATATTAGCAGGCCTGGCCTTGTTCTGTCTTTATAATAAAAAATCCTAAAATACAACCGTGTCTGTCACCTACCGGGTCCAATTGCGAATCTAAACCATTCTGGAATCCACCTGGACACACAAAAATCTGTTCACCCATTTAGGAGTACAGTCATATACACACGGACAGAAGAATTATAGTTATACCATATAACTATATATGTACATATATGTACATGTAAATAAAATGATAGAGATTTGCCGTGGTGCGCGCCACACGTAAATCTATTAGATTAATAGATAGATTTCGATAATTATTCTATAGTTTTTCTTAGTAGACATTTGGTCCTTATCTAAAATAATATTACGATAGCTTCACTTAATATAAAGTTTAAAGAAACTACAATTTTTAAAAGCACTACAAAAGTTAATATTTTTTCTAAACAAAGTATATTTTTGCTACCACATTTTTTACGTTTTAACTTCTGTTTATAAAAGGTATAGTTACGATAATAAACAACGCAGAAACAGTCGCGGTTATCAACTAGTCTTTTATATGTAGATACAGAAAAAGATGAAGAAAACTATATAATTATTTTAACGGTTTACTATCGAACACAATTAAAAAGTAACAGACCATAACAAAAATGTGTACGCATTCTGAGAAACAAGCGCGTCCCATTAGTCATCGCATAATGTAACAAGCCATGACAGACAACACATGCATTCGTAAAGACTTAATTAGAAACATGAGCCATGGCGTTTAGTAATGATGGTGGTTTTAAACAATGAATGTCAAAGTTGATGTTACTCCAAATAAGATGGCACAGACATAACGCAACTGTTGGTCCAAATGAAGTTTGTCTTCATATTTTTACAATATATAAAAATACCTTCTTTATATTATACTTAATATGTATCAATTGTAATCGCTAATTGTAAAGCGTTATGATAATATTACAAACGAAATAGGGCGTGTCGTAAGGACACACGATAGAAGTCAAACTTTGTAATTAAAAAAGCGAACATTACGCGTTGTTCCTAGGAGGACAACAAGCACTAACCGCGTCCGATGCTTAACTTCGGTGATCGGACAAGAACAGGTCCTTTTATTACTATAACCGACACAGTGTCTACTCCCACCACTTATCGTCATCAAAAAACGTGAAGGTGGTAGAGCCACGCTGAAGCTATTACTGGTTTCAGCATGAATGGGTCGGCTCGCCCGGCGGGATAGCACCACATTGCCAGCGCTTGCATTGTTGCGTTTCTTTCGGTAAGTGAGTACGCCGGAGGACAACCTCCCCTCCCCAATTTCCCTGCCCATTCTTGCCCTTCCCACAAACACGCACTTGCGACTTTCCTGGTGTTGCTAGTGTCTATGGACGGCGGTGATCACTTACCATCAAATGACTCGCCTGTTCGTTTGCCTCCTATGATATAAAAAAGCGACGAAAACGACTATTATTTAGGCTACATATGATTATGATCTGTATGATCTAAGCAGTAGAGATAAAATTTAACATAGAATATTTGACGACAATGAGAGTGTATATTTATGCGAAGGGAGTCATGACTATTGTCTAAATAAGTGCGCAATTGTTTATAAAGCTACGGAAGTTATATATGTTATTGTTCGATAGAAGTAAGTGTGTGTACACAAATATTTAATTTATTATATTATAGTTTTTATCGTTCGCTAATTTCCAGAGGTTATCCACATTTCTGCAAATGCAATTAGCTTTCATTTATTTAGCGTATATCGGTAGCTATTTTTTTCACTATTCTCTATAAATATTGCCGGGATCGAAATCCGGACCATTTGTAGACTCCAATACAAACAGCAATATCTTCAGACACTTTTTATAAGTACAAATGAGATCATATCCTGCTACTAAAGCTATTCATAATAATGATAAAATGTTATCAAAGTATTATGAAATATTTATATCCTCTTTATACACTGTCTAAATATTAGAAACTGGGGGGAAACTGGTCGTCCCATATTTCACCACCCAGTAAAACCAGTAACAGTTTTTTAGGTTATAGTGTTAGGTTTTCCAACAAAGTCCCAAAGCATATTACCGATTTACCGGACAGTAAGTTTAAGCGCCACGTCAAGCGGATTTTGGTCTCAAAATGCTATTATAGAGTGGATCAATATGTGAACGATGGTGATGTCTGGAATTGACTTCTCTCTGTGTATCCACAAAAAACGATTCTAATGTTAATGTATTTTAAATATATGTTAAAAAGATAAACCCGATTGAGTTTCTTGCCGGTACTTCTTGATGACTGGGTTGTTTTACGAACCGGTAGTAGTTTTGACGTTCATAAACGCCTTATTAGGACCTAAACTGAATAAAGTATTTTGATTTTCTATTGGCCTTGACGCTATTCAATTTCATTGTTCGCATAGATCTGACCCATTTATGTTCTGTCTATCATACGTTTCAATTCTTCGCTATTTCACTTCATACTTACGATACTACGATAGGGTTATTGTTTAGTCTTCGCGGTATAGGTAGTAGCACGGTCTAGTGCAATAGTCATCACAAAGAGAAACTTTAAAAAAAAAATTATATTAGTCCCAATCGATATACGACTGTACTTCCATGATCGGTGATCAAGTTATACTCAGTGTGGGCATTCATCGTCGTAAAACAACGGTATATGTTTGTCAAGTGAATCATAAAAAAATGACATTGCAAAAAACGACGACAATATCAGTGATCATACGTGAACAAAAAGCGAGTGAATATTAAATAAATGGTATTTCCTCCCTTAGGGGTAGAATATTTTCATCATATATGAATGGGACGAACCCTTATTACAACCAATTAAAATTATTACAATAAAACATAACAATCTGCCCACAATTGACGAATAATCAATTAGCATACATAAAAAAAGAATATATACAGCCGAGCATAAAACCTCCTTTTTTGATGTCTGCTAACAATCCATTGTTCATTTTGATAACTTTAATTTGGCACCGAATATATAATATCGTGAGTGATATAACCTCCTCGTAGTCTTCCTAAAAGTGATCTAAAGTCCGTACTCCTACACGACCACACTTGGCGCGGCTTAATAATCTGTATATACTATATATATACTATTAATATAAAAAGAAAATAAATGTTTTTTTGTGTGTATTGAATAGACTGGAAGAATACTAAACTGATTTTAAAACTTCTTTCAACCATAGACAAGCTACAGTATTTGCGAATAATATAGTTTTTATTTTATTTGTCTATATTACCGCTACAGTTGGCATCATCCAGTGTTTTTCATGAAGAAGGGTCTTTAGGTATCCATTTTATTATAATTCGCCAATAGCACATGTTTCATTGTTATTAAGTTTTGCATATTAATTAAATGCGGGCGAAGTCGCTAGCAATTACTAGTTTAGTATTTAATGTTTTGCCTTAAAAGATGTAACTTGAAATCTTGCGATGAGATTATATCATTGGGATGACTAATATCGCCTTTTAAATGAAGGAAGCTGTTTGTACAGACAAAAATAACGATTCGGTTAATAATTTGAGGTAATATGAATGCATGCAAAAAATGCATATTTACCCATATTTTATACGGGACAGAGAAAATTAGATGACGAAATATCTGAAAATTATTAACAAGAGCTTGAGGAGGAAACCCTTCCCATATCCCTACTGATTTTGAAAAAAAAAATACAAATTTTACGTCACAACAGTGGTACAATAACAAAAGCACGTTTAAAATGATTAAGTTTTGGAATCATTGTCGTAAAGCTGATCGTACTTCGTATGCGCATATCGGTAAACAATAGTCATAACAAGAGACCATGTTCATAAGTATAAGCTATGTAAATACAGACTCGAGACCTCGCGTCGCGCGTCCGCAGTTTCTTTACGCCACGGTGCATTGTCAACATACTCTTTACACATTATATTTAACAAGTCGTGTGCAATTTGTTGGTACCTTAAGTTTGGAGGTCACGCGGGACGTTGTTTAACTTTGTAATTTTTTTAGGTTATTTCAAAGCCATTTGCTCACCTCTTCGATAGTTACGTACAGATTTGCAATGAACATATATTTGCAATATGGGATCTATTATTATTCTTTTTTTTCTATAATGGTAAAACAATTTTTGGTTCAAGTGTAAAAAGTATTGTATTCATAAATTCTATCAAATTTAAAAAAAGTGCGTGCGTACAAAGTACACATGTCAGAAGTAAAACTTCTTTGGCGAACTAATTTATAAGTCTTGTTTATATTTATACAAATCTAAAACATTAGATTTCCGAGACTTGAAAAATGGATGAAAAATCTGCTTTTACTGCAAATGACGTCACTTCAGTTGCATACCTGCGTGACGTTACATCTGTAAAAAATTTACTCTCATGCGCCTAAAGAAGTTTCACTTCAAAAATTAAAAGGCTATGCTACTTAATTTGTATACATAAGTTATATCTTATATAGCTAGCCTCAATAATAAAAAAAATGAGGTCGTTATATATTTATTACAAACAGAAAGTAATAAGATATAGAATATTAATTTTAGTATCAGAATAATAACTCAACTGTGTTGAAAAATGTGACATAATTAGAAAAAAAAAAACTGAAGACATTCCAAAATCTTGCATATAGTTTTTAACCACTAGCAAATATTTTTATGAGAAATTATCTATGGTAAGATTGTTCGTCGATTATAAACGACTTCAAAAAATGAAATTACAAAGTTAAAGTGACGATAGTATAACGACATGTCTATCGAATGTATCTCGTAATATGCAACACCCATACAAAACAGGTGGCCTTCTATTTTTTACATGGCATGATCTAAAAATACATTTATGATTCCGCTTGCGTGCGGTTAAGGTGGAATTTAATGAACGATTAAGTTAGTGATGTTAGTTAACCTCAACAAATTTGAAAAAGGATGCATTTGATAGCTTTTTTTTATATCGGATGTTATACCGCAAGCGTTAGATTAATGACTTGAACGGTCACTGCAAATAACCAGAAGCATTCATCGGTACACGATCCCAACATGCGACATAAATGGACCATAACGATCAGTATGTAAACCATTCACCCACTCACCAGAATTGACACTGTTTGCCGCCGTCAGCCCTTTTTACCCACAAAAATAAAATACATATTAATTTAAACAAATAAAAACATGCAAATGTAAAAAATGAGGAAAATCACAACATATTGTGCGTCGATATTATAATAACACAAGATGTAAGCAAAATCATACCAGATTATTTATTTATAATAAGGTATAGGAAGATAATATCTATTGCTAACATTAATAAATTAATAAATGATACCAAAAACACGCCATTTTTGTTGAATATATTAAAATAATCAGTGAATATACAATTTACTAATGTTTTCAATACAATTAAAATTGCTGCCATTTGAAAGTGTGTTATAATTAGGTAGTTATACTTGTTTTGTTCATTTTTTTTTCTTCTTTTTAAGATCATGAAGTGTCTCATGAAAAAATTAATGAGGATAAAAATGTTTTCCTTAGTTTGACGAGAACTCACTAATTACTGCAGCGCCAAAATGGCGCAAATAGACTCACATGGAGTTTGACGGCATCCTATTAATGTTTTAATAATAGTTATTGGAGAACACAACATTCAATTAAAATGTTAAATGTGTTAAAAGTAATTAATAAAATAAAAATGTAACAAACAAAACAACCGAAAGTTAGTTTATGTTAATTATAATGTGTTAAAATGTAAAGTGATGTCTTGTTTCTGTTTTCGTTTATGTATTGTACAGTTTTTTTTTTAATTTATTAGTATAGATTATATTTACTACAATTTTGTAAAGAGCTACGAAAAATAAGTCTTAAGACAACGATTCTATTACTTTAGAATCTGTATATTTGTGCGGGAAGTATTGGAAATTGCTGAGACAGATGACCACAATGGGTTAAATTCTTTCACAATCTATGAAGAAAGGACACATCGCACAAATATTTGCGTTCCTTAATGAGAGCATATCGAATATATAACTAAGCCGTTTCTTGTAATGCCTTTGAGAAAAATAATCACTAAAATAAAATGACATCTGGCATATACTCGCACAGGTCTATGTACTTTTAATACATTACATGTGCATTAATAATTTTGAATAGATAGAACCACATAATGCAAAAGGAACATTTTTTAAATTTAAATGTGTTTAATATATTTAGAATTATTTTCAGTAGTAGGTACGTATGCATATGGAAATCAACTTAAATAATTTTATTTAATAACGAATGAACAATTAAACGCATTTAAACAAGAAGTTCCACTACTAGTAGTGTTTGTAATTTGTCTTTTTAACGTAACTGAAACAAAATACAATAGCGATTTCAAAAGACCAGAAATATAGAGTTTCTTATCTGTACTAGTGTAGCGTTCAGATTTCATATTGATTTTTTAACTTTATCAGTAAACAGAACAATTATGTCATGTAAATACCGAGGTTCGAACCTATGGATATCAAATCGATATTCCCGATGACGTAATGGCCATTTGGTTAAGTCAAAAAGAGTAGAATATATATTAAAGTTTTGTTCTTATCAAATTTTACAGTGAGGATATAAAAGATAGTAGGTCCCAAAGACATGTATAAAGCTATGCTTCTGTTGTTTGTACGTTAAACATATGAGTGATTAAAAAATAAGTAACAAAAATGAATGACGTGGAAGTAGAACTCACGGTCGACTGAGAGTGAGTGAAAGTAAGATGCGTGAAGAATTAAGATTTAATGAAACTAAAGAATACAAAAATATGTAAAAAAAAATAGTGCTTTAACCTTTCTTCTTACTCCATTAGGGATATGACATATTTATGTTTTAGATATCATGTATGATAAGGGTAGATTTAACTGCGAGTATTATTTTTTAGGATATATACTTAGTTTTATTGAAGTAATACATAAAATACATCTGAGAAATATAAAAACGACCTGAAAACTCGTAAGTAGTATATGTTCATTGTGCGGAACACTGTCACAGTCGTGGTCAAAACAAAACATTAGTATATCTAAACACGAAACCGGTTTTGCAATACCAAACAGGTTTCAACCAACATACAACACCTACTTCAGTTGAATGTAATCTTTATTACGTCAATCGCTAAACAAGACGCGGTAAATAAATGTATAAATGATCCCTTACCTTCGCGTCTTTGTCTTGAAGAGTCGAAAGTTTTTCTCTTCTTGATTGTCATTTTCTCGCATATCTTTACATGTTTGCTTAGAGATTGTGGTACAAAAGTACGCCCGCAGAATTGACATGGCATGAGTGGCAACGGTGCTGATGGTTCCGGGGCTACGGGAGCTATGGGATGTGTTGGTACTGGTGGAGATGGAGGTGGACCCGAGCGGTTCGGCGGTGGTGTTCTGAGAACTGTATGCGCCGGTTCATCATTAACTGGAGTTACCGCACGAACTGATTCCGGTGACGGGGAACGAGAAGGCCTCGGTTCTTGTATTTGTTGCTGGTTTTGCTTTTTGCCTGTAAAAAAGCAAATACTATCTGAATTGAAACACTTTTTTTTTTAATTTTCATGAAGTTTGACTTTAATTTCGTTACCGTTACCGTTACCGTTACTGATGTACTTAACATCAGTTTTTGCACGTTTACGAATCTATAATCAATCTTCTTTGCATACTTTTTCTGGTATATACTTACCTAGCTGGGCTAACGATTCCTAACTAGCGATATTTTAACATATATTAACTGAATATCCAGACAAAAAAATTTATTTCCTTATATATTACATATACTAAAAAAAAATAGATATATATGGATAAAATATTTACCATAGAAAACATTTAACGAGGTAACGGAGAATTTTAGTATGAAACTACAATTCACAACAAATTTTGCTCGATCAATAGAATTTTGAATTATGCCGTGGTTTTTATTTTTATTTTGTCAAAAAGGGGCTTCATTTAAAAAGTGCACCTAATTAGTTTAAATTACATAATAATATGGAATACTTGGATTGAGTGCCTTTTTTTTCTAAAACTAATAAAAATGATTGATTAATATAAGCAATAACGGTTGGTGCATCAAAAAAGTACAATAGTCGCTAACATAGTGCGTCACCGACCGATCCTCTAATAGATTGGTTTATCTCTGTCCACACAAGTTCCCAAGAGTTAAAATTATCAATACCACAAAAGAGGATTTGTCATTATAATTACAATACTGAGTAAAAATAGTTACTGAAGCAAAATAACTTAAAATAAAATTATTATTTTGTATATCAAATGTTTCAAAACTACACATTCTGTAATACAATAGGTGGTAGAGCCACGCTGAAGTTTCAGCAAGAATGGGTCAGCTCGCCCGGGCTAGTACAACCCTCTCATAGAAAACCGACGTGAAGTAACAGTGATTGCATTGTTGCGTTTCGTTCGGTCAGTGAGATCGCCAGAGGCTCACCTCCCATTCCCTCCCCTCCCCTCTCCCCCTCCCTCCCTTTCCCCCATACACAGGCTGGCAACCCGCTTTCGACCCCTGGTGTTGTTAATGTCTATGGACGGTGGTGATCACTTAACATCAGGTAACCTGTGCTCGCCGGCTCCCTGCCCTGGGAGCTGGAGGCAGGAGTTCTCGCCGCCGTATACGAGTTCACGGCGGCGAGGAAACGAAGGGGGGAGCCCCCGGCTCCCAGGGAGGTAGAGGCGGAGAGACGGCGTCAAAGAGAGGACGCCGTCGTAAGGTGGCAGCAGGACCTGGCGGACGAGCGTTTCGGGCGATTCACTGTGGACGCCGTCCGCCCGGTCCTGCGGGCGTGGAAGGAGAGGGAGTGGGGCTCCCTGACGTTTAGGCTGGTGCAGGTACTCACCGGACACGGTTGTTTAGGGTGGTACCTGCACCGGATCGCACGCAGGGAGCCGACCGCCGCCTGCCACGAGTGCGGCGCAGCCGAAGATACCGCGCAGCACACTCTGTCTGAGTGTGCTGCGTGGGGGGAGCAGCGCCGCATCCTGGCGGCGGCCGTGGGAACGGACTTATCGCTGCCGAGCGTGGTTTCGGCCATGCTCGGCAGCGAACAGGCGTGGCGAGCGATGGCCTCCTTCTGCGAGGAGATCATCTCGCAGAAGGAGGAGGCGGAGAGGGCCCGCGAGGCAGACCCTCAAAGTGGCCGTCTCCGCCAAAGGAGGACAGGCAGGAGGAGAAGGCGCTTCGCCCAACTCCTCCTGCCACCGTAGCCGGACCTGAGGGGATGGGCCGGGGGCCCATCTCCTCATTGCACGGGTCCGGCGGACAAGGGGGGGCAGCCGGTGTGTACCCGGTCTATCCCTCTATAGGTAGGAACCCGGCGGTCACCTTCCGCGGCTCTACAAGGTTGATTAGCTCGAACGATCCCTTGCCGCCCCCACAAAACGGTCTGTCGGTACACCGTGGGGTTTTAGTCCGTGCGACTCGGACATAACCCACCCTCTCCCCCAGGAGGGTGGCGTATCCATAAGGGATTAAGATAGGTCGCGAATTGCTTGTATCAGGCAACAGCCAAAGAGCCCCCCCCCTTAAAAAAAAAAAAAAAAAAAGGTAACCCACCTGTTCGTTTGCCTGCTATGACATAAAAAAATATATCTGTAAAAACAAATATTTATTTACTTATTAATCTTAAGTATAATACAAGAAGAGACGTTGAAGTAACCAGTGCACTTAAGAAACCGTTGAGAATTAATCATCAAGTTATTTAACTCTTACATGTTTACAAAGAAATCGATTCGGAAATATAATAATAAACATTAACGGAAAATTAAAATGTAAGTACGATTGGCGTATAAGAATGACGTAAGCCTAAAGCTACAAAAAACAACCTCTAACCACATATTGATTACTTTATTTAATAACTAAGCACGTAACGCGATCCTGGAGCAAGCGACGCAATTTTTCACCCAGAAATTATTGGTATCGGTGTAGAAGTTTATAACTGAAATTCGTTGTAATAACTTTGCCCGTATTAAGAAGTGGCTATGCTCGTATTGAAATCTGCAGTTTATTTAAAGCACAGATATATCAACGAAGTAAATTCAACGAAATCGCAATTTGTCACTTGAAATACTGACAATAGACAGTCTTCAACGGGCCATCTTGTTAGACGGAGTTAGAATTTTTAGGTGTTTGAGATTACAAAAACTAAAATATCAAGCTACTATTTATATTCTTAGCCTAGGCACTAAAACCATTAATTTTTAAATTTACTAAACTAGAGATTACGATATGGGCTCGCACCCTCTTGATATTTTGTTTGCGTCCACTTGCAGAATTTGTCTTTTAATATCTTAATTCACTATTGTATCTTATAGATTAAAAACATACTAGATATAGATTAAAAATAAAATGATACACATCTGGGAATGTGTGCGCATCACGCAAAAGCGACTAGATATATTTGTCAATCAAATTTTCTCAGTTTTACTTCTTAGATACTTAGCACTTATTAAAAATATCACGAAATCCTCATTTAACATAAAGTTACTAGCTGACCCGTGCAACTTCGTCTGCACTAAATAGGTTATTACCGGTTCCAATTTTATTTCCAAACGCTAAAAATCTTACAAACCTAAACCCCGATTATAGCGTATCTTATCGGGTCCAATAGTGACTCGAAACTATACTATATTGGCAAGAAATGTCTTCCCGATATCCACTGGGTTGCTCCTTTGACCCTCACCTCCACGCCCCATTTACTATATAATATATATTTACCTAAATAAAACGTAATCTAATATACCTTTCTAACAGTGAAATAATTTTCAAAATAGTTGATCAGTTATCGAGTGGGATGAAAAATTATTAATTACTAAAATGACTATTAAAAAATAGGGGTTGGTAAAAAAGGGTGAAAATTTAGGGTTATATGTATTTTTTAATGTCTCATTATAACAAAATAAAATAAAAAAAATTGTTAAAAAAATATATTTAGGGGTGGATTACTCTTAACATTTAGGGGAATGAAAGATAGATGTTGTCCGATTCTCAGACCTACCCATTATGCACACAAAATTTCATGAGAATCGGGAAGGCCGTTTCGGAGGAGTTTAACCACAAACACCGCGACACGAGAATTTTATATATAAGATTAAAGTTTGAAGAAAGTACGATTTTATAGCAGGGTCTGTAAATGGGGCAAGCAATGCGTTACGTGTGCGTAGGAGAGGCTAAACGGATGTTGTTTACAAATAAATTTTGTAAGGAAAGTGTATGTTTTGCTTGAATGTTTTTTTTTGTACTAATATATTGTTAAGATAACAAAGAAACCCGACGAAGTATCACGCGGGTATCCGCTAGTTATGTGATAATATTCTTGACAGTCCTCATATAAAGATTACCTTTAAAGTCAGAAATCATACGATAACGTCTTAATTTGTATGTCAGTATGAGTTTTTAATTAATCAATGTATGTCTGATATATTGGGGGCATTTTCTTATCGTCTTATATTCAGAGGAAGCTTTTGTTGGTCTTTGACTTTTTAACTATATTCAGTCGATCTATATTATCTATTAGCTGTACCCACGACTTCGCCCGTGATAAATAAAAGGTGATTAATAAAGTCATTTGAATGTATTAAGTCCATTTACATATCTACTTTTCTCGTAATTACGCCGCGTCGTTATTAAAATTACAATAACTTTTGATAGACTGGACCGATTTTAATGTAACAAAGACTAAGTTATTCTCGAAGATGTGCTTTATGATTTTCTGGTATGGTTTTATTATGAAGCTCGTACTTTAGCAGTGATGCGTGTTCATACAAACAGACAGACAGACAGGCAGACATTTCTAAAAATGATTTAAATGTATTTTATTACTTATTACTAGACACCTGCAACAATTTTTTTCACAAAAGTCGAAAAACACGATAGATTTACATTCTTTTTATTATATGTATAGATGATATAGATAGCTCGTTAAACTATGGAAAAAATATTAGTACGCTATAAAACATTAGACCTTATACTTGACAATTCTGAAACACGGAAGAAATCATTTGGATAATCCAGTTAATAAAATCTTTAATACCATAAACTATTACAATTCTATTTGTGACACCGTTAAAGATTTTTAATGATACTGTCAGTGTCAGTTCATTGGTGGTCTGATAATTAATTCTGTTGCATATGCGGTACGACTGCTACCTCCGATAATAACAGTCATAAATATTTAATATACCGGTTTCATTGAAACATTGGTCATCGTTAAAGTTTATGTAATAACTTGAGCGTGTAACAGCCCGATTCGGAGGTCGTACAAACCAGATGCGTGACCTTGTACATACACCAACAGTGTTCATTAATTACAAATACTGATCCGATTAAGAAAAGCATAAATATTTTAAGTGGTAAAAGTAAAGCCTTATGTATAATTAAATACTATCTATAAATATGAGGGTAGTACAAGTACGGTTGAGTGAACTCTCAGCAGTGCGGTTGGAAACAGCACGCGTGGCCCAAGCGCATCCCGATTGAGGGCATTCGAGTAGCGCACATGACTCGCCTATTAATTTACTGCGGTAAAACAGTTGTCTACTTTAAAAGAGGAACATCTTCACAAGAAATAATCGAGACATAGGATCAATATTTTCATATTTTTTTTTAATTGTGTATCTGTAAAGTCGGTTTAAGGACGATAATTTTACGTGATAACGACTCGGACTCATCGGCCGATGGAGTGGCAGAGAGATAGATGCGTCACAAGCCGAACACTATCGCTTGATTCGCGCTCTCGCTTACACGCTCGGCTCAGGCGGAACGTGACTATGAGTCATATTTTACGTGCGTGCATCCGGCTTTCATCGATTTATAAGACGTTATCACGTCGAAAAATATACACTCAAAACACATACATATTTAAGTTATAGTTAAAATTATATCTAAGCTTATTTTTAAAGAAAGCAGCAATAAATGGCATTCTTATGTAAATTTATAAACAATAAAAATAAAGTGTTCGAACACGGACATCAAATACACAGCTAAAATAAGATATCTGCTTTTAGTTGGTACTTTTTGCGAACTTGTTTCGTTACCAATGATAGAACGAGAATAAGGATATTATACCAATCATGTTAAATATCCTATTAGAAATTCAATCACGATGTTCATGATGTTTCCAAGAATAAATCTTAATTTTAATAAGGCGCCATAAAAACCTGATTTTAAGTATTCCAGTGTACATTAAAATTCACAAAGTATCGTAGGATTACACCTATCCTAAATTTTCTAAGAAGCTGTTTGCCATAGATAAATTATAATGCCAAACACGGTGAATAGGTCGCGTGCCTCGAACACAAATTCATACAGGATTCATTCTGGTTTCATTATTTGTTGAACGTAAGAATATAGAATGATGACCGTTGTTTGCCGCTCCGGCAGACGGAGATTATATGGCAATAATTATTATATTCCAATAATGAGTTACGCTGCTGTGTTATTTTATAATAACTGTTGTTATAATATAATCTGTTGTCAGTTATAGTTTTGTTGAAATATTTCCTGTTTAATATCGTACTATGGCGGGATCTTGGTCTGTCATGTAGTGGATTTTATTTTTTATTCATAATCTTGTGTTACTTGACTCTATATTGTGTAAAATTGGTGGTGTTTTATGTAATATAGTTTGTTTATTGTGCATAAGTAAGTGAATGGAAAATAATACCACGGACCATGAATTCTGAAATGCCACAAAAACTCCATGGAAAGTTCTAACAAGTTGGCCACCATCTTGTTAGTTCATTGAAATTATATCAAGAAACTTGTAATATCGATACTCACTTGACAATGGCAGTGATGGTCTACTAGAAGACTGGTTGCCAAAATAGAATGGAAGAAGAACTTACTATACTTATAATACTATTAACTACTTGACAATGGCAGTAATAATATATCGTACTAGCTTTTGCCGCATCTTTGTGGATTTAGATTGTTGGATTTCAATGTGTTTTTTTAATGATAGATAACCTATATCTTATTCTGAAGTTTGAGCCAATGACCAAGTGTATGCAAAATGTCATGACAATCGTTTGAATAAGTTAAGGCAACAACAGAAAGGATAATTAGTAAAAAAAATAATAGAACAATAATTACTTATTTCCCACACCGCAATCGAAATACAAAGGTAGCAACCATAAATTCGCTAAACAGCACGCTCATCAGCCATAATTTACGATGAAAATATTTTTTAATTATAGCTATAGCCGATCTGGCCTCGATATCCAGCACTATTGCTTTTCAAAGGAACTTAGCTTCGTTATAATTGTGCTGAATTTTTGCGGTGTAACCAATGAATACTGTGAAGTGAATAATAAACGCTTGTATATTGAGTCCGTTACATTTTTAAATGAGCCTAATCCAATTGTAATCGTTCCTATAAAATGTTTAATCTTTTTAAGATTTCCAGTTTTTATACACCGACCAACGAAGTTCAAATTTTGCCGTTCATAAGGTTTATAGTTTTTTTGAAGTGAAACTTCTTTAGGCGCATGAGGGTAAAAATTTTACAGATGTAACGTCACGCAGGTATGCAACGGAAGTGACGTCATTTGCAGTAAACGTAGATTTTTCATCTATTTTTTTTTATTATTATTATATATTTTTTTTCTATTTTTCTAAATTTTTAGATTTGTATATATATAAACAAGACTTATAAATTAGTTCGCCAAAGAAGTTTCACTTCTGACACGTGTACTTTGTACGCACGCACTTTTGTTTTATATGATCTTCATATTTTACATGTACAAAATTTGAAGATATTGAAAAATAACCTAAAATAATAGGAACGGCTAAAATTGGATTTAGCTCTCATTATGAAAAGTAACGAATCATTTGTAACTTAGACGGTCTAATACTATCGACATAAAAATTTACCTATTCAATGCAATATATCCTTACGATTTTAAGATTATTCTCCTTATAATTCTTTTTTTTTTATATCAAGGAGCCAAACGAACAGGTGGAATGTTAAGTGATCACCACCGTCCATAGACACTAGCAACATTACGGGAGTCGCGAGTGCGTAGTTTTTGGGAGGACCAGGGAAGGTGGGCCTTCGGCGCTTTCACTTTTTTTAATATTAACATGGGGAAATCTCTGATCGAATGACACGCAACAATGCAAGCATCGTTGCTTTCACGTCTGTGTTTCTGTGGGTCGGGTGGTAGTACCCCGGGCGAGCCGGCCCATTAATGCTGAAACCAGTAATAGCTTCAACGAGGCTCTACCACCTACTAATTCACAATGAACCAAGTTCAATCATATTCGTTCTTAAAAAAAATGGTATATCCTAATTTTAAGTATGTACACAATTGTACATTTTTGTCATATTTTTAACATTCATATTTTTTTTGTTAAATATATGTAACATATGAAGTTAAAAATAGTTTGGATGTTTAACATCATATAAACGGTTAAAATTGAACTTGGTTTATTATGAAATGTAATAACTCCTTCAATGTTTATTAAATAAATAAAACGTATATCTAAGTTTGAAAAAACATGATTTCATTATACGTTATTATAACGTCAATTTGGGCTATGAATTATAGAAATAACTCGTTATCTAATGTATTATACATTCAAAGATTTCACAGTATCTTTTTTTTTATTATAATCTTTATTTATAATTGGGGTTTAGTCACAAATTGACCATGTCACCCCAGTGATTAACAACAAAGTAAAACAGGAAAAAAAACAAAATGTACTCAAACAATCGATAATTTACCGGTTTTTCATTCCAACCATAACCAGCCTGTAAAGCATTCTTGCTTCCTTTGATGTCGGGAAAGCAAGGATGGCATTACATACACCCACAGATCTTAATGAGTCCTTCATTTTACTCTCCAGTGCTAGTCTTTGGGCTCGGTTACGTGTGCATTCAGACATTATATGGTATACATCTTCTACAATGTTACATATATCACAATTTGGTGACGACTTTACTTTTATTAAATATAAGAAGCTATTCAGAGGAATGTGCCCTGAACGGAGTCGAAAGGCAGTACTTAATTCAGTTCGACTCATTTTAATTTTGTCGAACCAGGTGTAGCGCAGTAAGGTAGGTTACAAGGTTTTATACCATATGCCTTTGTTAACTGATCGCTCATCGATGTATTCCTTCCACATTTTACGACAATGTTTTCTTATAAGATAAAGATGATCAGCATAGTAAGGTATATAGTTAAATGGTATACCATTGGTAAGAGCCTCTCTAACCAATTGATCCGCTTTCTCATTTCCCGTCAAACCTATATGAGATGGTATTCACTGTAAAATTACATTTTTATTTTTTGAATTCAAATCATCCAATAACTTAATAATTTTGTATGCTATCGGTGTTCCTCGAACTCGCGATGTACACCGAGCTACATGTTGAAGTGCATTCTTTGAATCCGTAAAGATAACATAATTCCTATGTTCTAAAGAGTCAATATAACTTAGTGCTTCAGCAATTGCAATTAATTCACCCTGCATAATTGATATAGAAGTTTTAATATTAAATTTACTATAATTTTGTAACTGAGGATCGAACCACGCTATTCCAACATTTTCTTTTTCTTTCGACCCATCGGTAAAAATTTTGTAATAATCCCTATAATCATGAAATATAACATTTTCACATAACTGTTTTAATATGCTAACATTATACCTAGTTTTAGCCTTATTAATACAATTTATATGCGCTTTAATTTTTTGAGATAAATCCACATTGCTGACCCAGGTTTTTAATGAGAACATTTCTTCACAGTATCTTGCACGTCAAACAAGACGTTTCATACTGTTCTCTTATTTGTAGATATTACTAGGAAAAAAGTAACAGAAAGCTATTTCCGTTATAATACACGTCTCTCGTCTAAATCTTTAGTATTATTAGTTAGTTTTTACTTTAAATTTTATGTTTAACTAGCGGGCACGGCGGACACTGTTCCGGCCTGATAATGAAAAAAAACCTTTACAAATTATACACCTAAACCTTTCTCCAGAAGCTCTTTATCTACAGGTGAAAACCGCACGAAAATCCATACAGTGGTTTATCAGTTTATCGCGAACAGACAGACTGACAAACCTGGCAGAGGACTTTGTTTTATAACATGTAATAATATACTTACTACCTTTTAATATCACTCTAATAAATGTTTACCGAAATCGTACAAGATTTAAGTTAATTATCTATTGAAAAAAACATTTATACATTTTGAAAGCATTATAAACTCACTACCCTTTGCTCGCGGTTTCACTCACGTTAATGTAGATTTTACGGTCCCTCGGGTATATTTTTCTGAATGAAATACTCTATAATCCTTTTGTGTACCCTTGAAAACATTAGTCAGTATCAGGATTTTTAATTTGTTGCTCAGAAACCTCTCAAAAGTAATAACATCATCAAAATTTTAAACGATATTGTTAACAATGAGTATTTCATAGATTGAACTCTTCGTTCCTGACAGTATTTTACAAATTATTATTTAACAAAAACTGCGTATATTGTTGATTCCACAAAAATATCACCACATCGTTTTTACTCTGTTATTTCTTCCATATTCCGATGTTGCCAACAATATGTTGAATTATTTTTTGTAATTGAACTTATATTAGCAAACGGCATTATAATTTTTTTACTGCTTGTTACGGCTAGTTGTTTTATTAGTAACACGATTTATATTTTATTTGTGAACGTATGAGACACGAAATGAAGCTAAATTATAGGGTTAGGGTGACAGGTACCCGTACCTGGTACCACAGATCTCTGAAGGTGTTCAAGCTCATTTGGGGCATATACTTCCGAATAACACATCAAAGAAATATATCGTTAATCGCCTCATATTTACCAATTAATATTGTAGATATTACTTGTATTATTTACTAGCTTCTGCCCGCGACTTCTTCCGCGTGGAATAGTTACTAAGGGCTAATTAACACACAGTGGACGCTCTCAAGAGGAAAAAATACCCCGATTTCGAAACATTCTTCGTTGATGCTCCGCTCCTATTGGTCTTAGCGTGATGATATATAGCTTATAGCGTTCCTCGATAAATGAACTCTCTAATACTGAAATCAAATCTGACCAGTAGTTCATGAGATTACTGCCTATAACCTCACAAACTCACTTTACCTCTTTATAATATCATATATATTAATACGTGAAGCCTAAACTTTGAATCCCTTTTTGAGAGAAATGCGTGAACGGATGAACGTGAAATTTGGCATAGTTAAAGTTTATATGGAGGAGAAGTGCAGAAAGCTATTATTTTTTTATATATTAATACGTGAAGCCTAAACTTTGTATCCTTTTTGAGGGAAATGCGTGAACGGATGAACGTGAAATTTGGCATAGTTAAAGTTTATATGGAGGAGAAATGCAGAAAGCTATTTTTTTTTACATAAAATGCATTAGAAGTACATTAAATTGATTAAAATATGCATTACTCACACTAGCTTCAATTTTACACAACATATACACACATGTAAATAAAAAAGGCATTATGACATCTGTCAATAAAGGACTTCAAAAAAGGTTGTGAAGGAGGTTGCTATGCTCAACGGTATGTATTATTTTACTCTTACGTTCCAATTACCCTTTTTCTTTCTACATTCAATGATTAAATTCAATGATACTATAACATACAACTATTATTATAATATTTATCCCTTTAAAAAATCAATAAACTATGGTCGAATGTCGACCACTGGGCGCCCACTAGTTAGTATAGATTGATGAATACAATTCGTACCGTCCCGCCTATGTTTGCTGCCTATTCGCATAAAAACATTATCAATTGCCACAGGCGACAGAATACCAAATAAATTACTAAATATAATTACAATCAAGGTTATCTGAATTTTGTAGTGCGATATGTCGTCATATTCTAACAACTATGAACAGCAAACTAATATAGTAGTTATTTTGTTACAGTTCTCGTAAATCTTTTTGGCCTCTCGACTTTGAACATAGCCGTAAGCTCGGGCTTAAGCGTGATATAGTAAGGAGTTTAATACAAATGTAATATATCATTATAGGAATCTAAAATTGGCATTTACTTATTCTCATGTTGTCATGGTATTTATTATACATACGTATTTATAACTTAATTTAAATTTTGCACGATTATATCGAGAGCGGTGAAAAGTAGTAAGTAAAGGTCTTATTTTATATTTTAAATATGCTTTGAAGTTAACCTTCCAAGGAATAAGTTAAAAATCATTCACGAATGTGTAATTGATATGTTGGTCCACCAAACAACTCAATATAAATAGGTCTACTCTACACTTTGATGGACGATTTAACCATTTCAATATTTAAAATTAGATTGAAGAAGACATCTTCAAATTATAGCTTCGCGATTGACATGATAGGAGTTTCATTTTTTTTTAATTCTTATTTTTTATTTCACAAATCTGAGTTCAAAACTGTACTTATTCTAACCATTAATTTAAATTTACTACTATAGTTTAATGATAATAAGTCTACTCTTCGTTTTCAGCCTGATTCGGAATAATATTAATTTATTTGAATAGAAAGATAACAGTAAGTTGATTGTAAGTTAAAAAAATTTATATATTCTCGTCCAATGAAATACTTAAATTTTCAATTTAATTTAACAACATCGATAACTAAGACTGATGATGTCATATTGATTTGCAAATATCAAGACAATTAGGAAGACTCTAGGTAAGTAAATATATACTGATACTAGCCGAACCGGCAGACGTTGTCCCGCCCTGATTAAAAAAAAATCCTTGACAAATGGTATACCCAAAACCTTCCTCGTGAATCCCTCTATCCACTGGTGAAACCCGCATGAGTATCCGTTCAGTAGTTTTTGAGTTTATCGCGAACAGACATACAGACAGACGCGGTAGGGGACTTTGTTTTATACTATGCAATAATACCAAAACCCTAAGCTGAATCACTATGTCAAGGTTGTATGTAATTGTATGAAAAGTTTCAAATAAACGTTTCCTTCTAGCACGAATAATTTAATTCTTTTATTTGACATTCACGGTGTGATTGGCTGATAAAATAAATAGATTAAAGACTGTTATCTACGCTTTTACGGCGTGTATATTTGAAATTTAAAACAGCGTTATCAAACGGTAAGCATGTTGGCACCAATGGAAGCGATCTATTAATATTCCTTAGTGCCATCAAAACCGGATATCATCCAACGGAAAAAGATTCGACTAATGCTGTTTGTATCCTGTCAACGAGTTTTAAACTAATTTAAGAAGTTATATTGGCTAAATTAAGTAACGAACTTCAAAAATTTATTGAAATTAATATGTTAAAAGTACGATTTGTTTTAAGCCAATGCCCTATTACAACTTACTATTGATTGATGATTATTTATAAGATTCTTTATCTATACATATAATAAGGACGTTAATACAACGTGTCTGTACTTTTTAGAACTTTGTGAAAAAATTTGTTGCAGGGAAATAAGTAATAAAATACATTTCATTCATTTTTAGAAATGTCTCTCTGTCTGTTGTAAAACCAAGTACTAAATTATAACTGAGCATTCCGTCAAGTATTAATAAGTAAGAAACTAATTTTGTATCCCTCCTCTATACATTTACAAACGTCATATGTAAATACTGATTCCCGGCCGTTTCGAGAGGCATTAAAAAAATGGCAAAGAGTCAGCCGAATCCAACAACATAAGTAGCCTAGGACCACCTACAAAAAATTCCGCTTCGAATGGTCATGGTTCTATACCCATACGTTCAGTAGGTTTGACGTGATTGAGTTTCAAAGGAACTGTATTTGCGTTAAGTATACATATAAATATATATTATACTAGCTTCTGCCCGCGACTTCTTCCGCGTGGAATAGTTACTTTTGATTACATCAATCATTTTTAGAAATATCTGTCTGTTTGTTGGAACAAGCATCACTGTATACTAAAGTACTCTGCGTTCACGATAATACCAAGGGAATCATAACCCATATCCTCGAGTAACATTTAGTCTTTGTTTCATTAAAATAGGTTCACTCTATCAAAAGTTATTGTAAATTTAATGGCGACGCTACTTAAGTTCCAGAGAAAAGAAGATAAGTTTTATTAAATAAGGTTCTCTGTGGGCAAAGTCGCGTGCACAGCTAGTACAAAATGTATATAAGTAGTGTTTTGTATGCTTTGCTAATAACAAGGTTTTTAAGTCAGTTTTGAATGTTTTACGTAAAGTAATCGCATAACCTTTATCTAAAAGTCACATACTGGTCATACGTGTCATATAAATACGACCTATATGATTTCTAATTCGGGTCATATATATATTGGGTACGGAAGACTTTCAAATGTGCCGAATTCACAAGCTGTGGTCAAATTTCTTTATTTACAAAGGTTGTTAACTTTTGTCGCGATTTCGTAAAGATGTAAGTAAATTAATATATTTTCTCATCATATAAATAAAATTATAGAGGTAAAGATACCGGATAGAATTCGATTATTCTTTAATTTTATAAAATTTTGGCCCTTATCTAAGGGAAGAATTACCACGATAGCTTTATATAATATTAAATCTCGCGCTAATAACAAAAGTTTCTTGACAAATTATATACAGCACCATCCTCATGAATGACTTTATCTACTTGTGAAAATCGCATGAAAATCCGTTTAGTAGTAGTAAACAGACAGACGTGGCAGAGGACATTGTTTTATAATATACTAGCGACCCGCCCCAGCTTCGCACGAGTGCAATATAGATATCCATTTTAATGAAATACTGTTAAGGGCAGTTTTGATCTTCATGACATGTACAACGTATGAGTTGTAGAATAGCTTGGTAAATAACACATGATTATTTTTGTAAAAAGTTAAAAATTGTTACTGTGGGTTATTCTTTAGAGATAAATATATACCATATTTATCGACCTTTTTAAGATATACAAAACCGTAGTACATTAATTTGATCTATCTCGCAAGGTTTAGCCAGCGTTTGCGATTTAAGCGCACAAAAATATGATTGTTACGACATCACTTTACAAATCTTTGAATTTTTCAGCTTTTGTGTATTATAATATGTATGTATTATCATCATCATTATATTAATACGTGAAGCCTAAACTGTGTATCCCTTTTTAACGGAATTGGGCGAACGGATAAACGTGAAATTTGGCATAATTAATGTTTATATGGAGGAGAAGTGCAGAAAGCTATTTATTTTATATAAAATGCATTAGAAGTACATTAAATTAATTAAAATATGCATCACTCACACTAATGCTTCAATTTTATACAACATATACACACATGTAAATAAATAAATAAAAAGACATTTTGACATCTGTCAATAAAGGATTTCAAAAAAGGTTATGAAGGAGGTTGCAATGCTCGACTGTATGTATTATTTTACTCTTACATTCCAATTACCCTTTTTCATTCTACATTCAACAATGATATTATATCATAATACCCTTTGACAAAAGAACCCTAAAAAAATTCAAACTTTAAAAAATCAATGAACTATGGTCGAATTTCGACCCCTGGGCGTCCACTAGTACATATAAACCTTCCTCTTGAATCAATATCTATTGCTGAGAACTGTATAAAATCCATTGTATAGTTTAAAAGATCTAAGCGAACAGACAACGGAAGGGACTTTATTTTATACTATGTAATGATGCTAAAAACCAAAGTGATGATAATATGCTATATATACTGGATATGCTATAATATTTTGCTAACTTACTACTTCTAAAATATTCAATCATAGTAACATCGAATAAACAGAATTTATACTCAGCGCTGCGTCGCTGTACCGTGCCTGATGCGATTCTAATTTCGTTATGTGGGTCAATATTGTTCTAGTGTATTATATTCTCTCTAGTTCTGTGTAAGTGAAGCTTGATCTGTTCCTAGTGTTTTCCCCTGCATTTAACATTTTAATTATGGTATCGCTTGAGATATTAGAATATTTGTCTCAATTGTTTTCAGAGGCGACTCTAGGGCGATGCGAGCTTTGTAGGGCACCATTATGAAGGATTTCATAGGGTCGCCCCTGACTGTCTCAAAGAAAATATCTTACAAAGGAACTTTGTGAATTTTATGTTTGAATTACCTGCTTACATCAACCATAGGTTTAACATCAAATTAGGGTTATCTACCCAAGTTGCTCACAGGCAAAGTATATAATATACTAAAGATATTAAAAAAGTAGTCGATACCTCTCTTTGTTTAATTGTATTGATTGTCATTTTCTAAAAGTTTATTTATGCAATAAGTATTAGGTAATATGAGGCAACGTAGAAAGCGTTACTTATGATTACTACAAAGATTATTAATAAACAAAGATTTCCGTAAATAATTCAATAAACCACGAAATTACTTCCTTTCTAATAAATTCTATAGATGATAATTGCTTGGATTATCAACGACCGAATAATTCGATAGTTTAATTTAAAATCCTTGTACGAGATCTAACAATTTAAATTTAATATCTGTAAAATACGCTCGTGACCGTAGAGAATGTATGCGACCGAGTAATTATAAACTAGAGATATATAAAACCGTAAAGTGAAACTTGAAACTGATATTTACCACCGCAGTGGAATATTACATTGAAAAGAAAGGCTGTCAATTGTAACGAAATCTCATGTCACGTTGGGTAAGAATAGTATACCGTGACACACGTTACACACTAATTGTCGACCAGTTCACCACCGCCAATCTCACGAAGTGATTTTTCGTGAGAACAAGTTTAATAAAAGTGACCGTAACGAAGCGTGGTACGCTCGGACACCTCTATTACTTTGTATCAGACACTTTCGTATGAAAGGTTACGCCGTGGAAACGTGTACGTGGGAACCCAGAACTATCGTATACAGACTATTAATATTGTGTGTAGACATGTGAGAGTCTGCACAGTTCGTCAAAACTTCTTACGTAAATAAAGTACCTACATCTTAGCATGGGTATTAATAATTTTAACCGTCCCATATTTCTTTGATTCGTAGTAAATCTTACTGTAAATACTTTAACAGCTGGTATATTTTACATTATTACAATTTTATACATATTAACATTAGTTACAGTATTTTATTTCCATTTAAATAGTGAAAGTAAAAGGTAGGTGGGCTGTAGGTGGTAGAGCCACGCTGAAACTATTATTGGTTTCAGCATGAATGGGTCGGCTCGTCCGGGGTAGTACCACCCTCTCATAGAAAACCGACGTGAAGTAACAGTGCTCGCATTGTTGCGTTTCGTTCGGTCAGTGAGATTGCCGGATACGCAACTCCCCTCCCCCTTCCCACTTCCCCATTCCCCCTTCTCCCAAACAGGCTGGCAACGCACTTGCAACACAACTCCTCCGGTGTTGCAAGTGTCTATGGTCTGTGGTGATCACTTAAAATCAGGTGAGCCACATGTTCGTTTGCCTCCTATGATATATATAAAAAAAAAGAGTAATGTTAGCAAATTAATCTTGAAACAGAATAAAAATGTCGTGTCTTGGAATTCTGCAGATTAATTTCTAACAAGCGATGCCAATGGAAATTTAAACCACGCTCTCAAATGACTTCTCGGAATTAAACAAACAATGTGAAATACAGCGCGATAAAGGTATTGCGTGTTCAATTTCATATCTTTGTAATATTAACATTATTCGAATAACCAATATTCACTAATTTCTGGGAACATTACAGAAACTCGTTTAATTAAAGGCAATTTGTAAACGTCAATCGATTAAATGTTAATTACTCGAGAATATCGTTTCACGAGGGCGATAATATTACATTGCTGGAATATAGCAAGGAGTTTAAATAACGCTTGAATAACTAAAAATTAATAAACATATTAGATAGTGTACTATTTATAAATAATTGAATATACTATATATAAATAAAAATGTGGGGTAATATTTAAAAAAAAATCCTTAAGATTAACTTGTGGCGAAGAGACAATAGTGTGAACGCATGATGACATTTAACGTACATGTTTTTCTTGGAGATAATAATGAAAACAATAATCATTTTTATACGGCGACCAGTCATTAACCACAGATCCAAGTCACCGCAGACTTGTAATTTATCAGTTATTACGATGCAAACTGACCGACAGATTTCTATATATTATTGGGTAAGCGTGAATAGGCAGTTAGGTAAATTATATTCAGTATGATTAAATTAAAACTTAGTTGTTTATGTAGGTATATTGAAAAATTAGAGACAAATCCGATGATTAATAATTGCATCGGAACCGTTTTGTTTGTATAACGGCGGTAGAAAATATAAAACAAACTAAAATAGTAAACAAAACATGGTTATTATATAATACAAGTGTAACTCATGATGGTGTATTACATAATTTTATATTTCATTCTAATTTATGCAGAATAAATAACCAGAAAATATAATAGTGAACTATAGAATAAAGAATACGGTCTATATATTTTACCTTTCTTACGTCGTATGAGCCTTATACCACAAAACATTGTAAAGGCTATTTTAAACGATAAATTAATATTCACAAAACGACAAAACGAACATGTAACGTTCAGTGCACCACTATCTTAAATACTGAGTTCGACAAATAGCGTAAGGAGTAAGTTTCAATAGCACGAGCCACGTGTTTATCGGCAACTGTAAAATTATGGCTAAGTAATACATGCGTTTCAATATTTACATGAGTTCATTTTCAATGTTATTTATACATTATACTGACAAGGTTGAAATATTAATTGGATTATAAAGAACCACTAAATTATTTTAATAAAAATTCAAATAAAATAGTTTTTTAATTCAATCATACCGAAATAATTCTATATTATGGTTGCTATTTAATATATCCGTTGGATCTTTATAAATTATGCGGAATCAAGATCAAAACTGAATAAATCAGTTTGGTGACCTTTTAAAATGCATATAAAAGGATACCCTTTTAACCTATTATATTGAGCGGCTTAAAGCCGGCTTCTCTGTTTATAGGGCAGCTGTCCCGTGCAACAAATGCATTAAAAAATTTAAAACAATATATAAGAGTTATTTGATAAACTACTTCTATGAATAGTAAAACTTTTTGGAGCGTCTTGAGTTTTATCTCAAACATTTTAGTGCATCTACAATTCTACACGAATCTAGAATAATCTAAGAATGAATTAAGGTGTCACAGACACCTACAATTTATATAATTTTTAATGCATATTAATTATAAATTAACATACATTTTATTCACAATAAAGTTAGACAATAGATTCAAGATTTTATAATCAGGTTAACTACATATACTACAATGACGTTTTCGTAATACAGTATAATTAAACAATCAATATTTTAAAAGCAAAATCATTATTTTAATAGCTAGTTCAATTATCTTAACACGGTGACCGAGTGCCTACACATCCTGATATTAGTGTACGCAAAATTACCCTGATATAGATGCCGAGATGCAAGCTGGCGAAGACCTCATTGTTGATACTTATATTAATTACTAAAGAATATTATAGCTACAATATATATTGTAATTATATTCTTAAAGCTTTCTAAGAATAGCATGAAATTACAATTTATATGAGCAAATCCATTATATATAATTTTATAGCAGAACAATTATAAAATTACATTCAATTCGATGAATAACAATTAGTAGTTATTTTCTCTTTTCTTGTATACGAAATAATTACGTTTCATAATTACATGAATTAACACTTTCAAATGTAATAATTATAATAAAATATAATAAGAAAAAAAGTACCTTTTTTAGATCCAAAAATTGATTTTAGTTTTAATATTGCACTTTTCTTCATTTTTACAAGAACAAAACGCTCACAAAACGACTCCGATACTATCACACACGAGTTAGAGAGACATCGGTTCACAACAGACAGAAATACACTCGATACTACGTCCTCAAGTTTTTAAAGCGATCCCGGCTTTTTGCTCCTTTTGCCACTCTTATTTCCGTGCTACGAAAATAGTCCTAACGCAACACTTGCATTGGCTCGGCGCAGGCGCATCACTCATAATCAGTATCTTGATTGCGGCTTTAAAAATCTTTCACTTAGGCAGCAGAAGTATCAACGAAAAAAAAAAACGTTCACTCAAATTTGTACAGAGATATTAATGATGTATTTTAGCAAACACGCAAGACTGGGTTACCCGCTTTTTGTTATCTCTCCACTTTGCTTTATCAACTATTATCACAACATACAAGGCGACGTCATATGATATGAAAAATAAAATGATAAAAACCAATAGACACGCACAAGTCAACGGCTGACGATCAAGGCGAATACTGAACGATGGACGTTAAAATGTACTGTAAACAAATTATGTTGCGATAGGGTGTGAATTAGTGATGGAGCGCGGGATGTGATTGTGTAATCGTGAATTTTATAGACACTAGATCGAACATATTCTTTCAGACGGGTTTCATCGCTGACGCCTATTCTTGATGGTGATACGAACGCAACTAACACGCAGCGACGCACGCGCAACTACGTACGAGAATAATGGAGAGCTGCTGCCTGGAGATCCTATGACCGGCAAAAAAATTCAAGAGCCCAGTTCAGTTACGAAACTCACTGACAATACTCAATCAAGCGGTAGAATAAATTCAGCTCATCGGACATGTGAATCATTTGAACCGATCGGTGTCATTTAAAATTAGACCTTACAGTAAAATAAATTATTGTGGAATTTGCACGATTTAAAATTACAAGAAAGGATTTTCGGATCACGCATAAATAGGGTGCGAATGAAATAAAAAATATCTATAAATCTTATAGGGTAAGCGAGACCAAAGTATAGCAAGAAAGGGAGAAGGAACCTCTTTGAAAAAAATGCGGGAACGCATCAAGGAACCGTGGGAAAAAGTAATATCTATTGTTGTGCACATCTATGGAATAAAATAAAATGGGACAGATGTTATACATAAACTTACCCCAGTAGCAAATAAGATACCAAAAGCAAACGTCAGAAAAAAAATGGTTAGATTCTGACTTAAATATTATTGAAAAAATTCAAGGTCACATAGGTTTTTGATTACATTCCTAAAAGCAATTTAACCTAAGTATAATGAAAAATATCAAACGGTTCAAAAACATGATATACGTGTTATAAATATATTGAAATCTATTATATTTCACAAAACACTTTACGTTGGTTGAAAATTGAGCTTGCGAGCTACAAAGAACTTAACGGTGGTAGTCACACTTGAAAATTTCTTTAATTTATATATATGAAATTAAATGGTCAAGTTCAAGTTATCTGTCCAATTAATTACAAAGAATATAATGTCATAATAGAATATTATTATGTACGGATTTTTAACTACCAATATTTGTACATTTTTTGATATTTTTTGAATTGTAGACTCATCAAATTTGGTTCTGATTCATCGATTAACATTTTATTTTAAATTTATCATAAATACCACATTTTATTCCGTATGATAATAAAAGCAGATAAAACCGCCGGTATTAACTAGTTATTTTTATAATTTTATATATCACATAAAAGTTTAAATGTTAAGGTTAAGTTACGATCAAATTTAGAACGAAGCAGACGATCTCCATCTGAGAATACGACTCCCTAATTACGTCCACTTTAGATATTTTGTCGTTAACGGAAACATAACGCATCCTCTTTGGTCCAACTAATTTAGTGCTGTTGAAAATTGTTTCCTTATTTTAACATACGAAAACCAACTCTTTAAACGTTCAAGATAAGCTCGTCCGTGTATATTAACACTCTGACGTAAAACAAATAAGTACAGAGTAATTTGTGAAATAAGATAATACCAGAATGTTTTACTCCCATAACTTACAGTTTTACTCGATTGCGTAGAAAGAGGTGAAGCTGTTAAGACCTTGCTAGGTCAACAGCGTAGTCAGTTCGAAAAAAAAAAGCGTAGAAGGAGGGTAATTTGTTACCTAAACGGTTTCTATTAATTCTTTGAATCTATAACTTCTATATTAATACATATTATAAAGCTGAAGAGTTGTTTGCTTGTACGCACTAATCTCAGGAACTACTGGTTCGATTTGAAAAGTTCTTTCAGTGTTTGATAGCTCATTTATCGAAGAACACTATATATCACGCTAAGACCAAAAGGAGCAGAGCACAAATGAAGAATGTTTCAAAATCGTGGTTAACGTATGTATTATTTAAAAATATTTTCACCTTCTGTCAATGGTGGTAGAGCCACGCTGAAACTATTACTGGTTTCAGCATGAATGGGTCGGCTCGCCCGGGGTAGTACCACCCTCTCATAGAAAACCGACGTGAAGTAACAGTGCTTGCATTGTTGCGTTTCGTTCGGTCAGTGAGAGCGCCGGAGACCCATCTCCCCTCCCCTCTCCTCTCCTTTTCCCTCCCCTAACCCTTCCCTCCGAAAGATGGCAACGCACTTACGACTCCTCTGGGGTTGTTAGTGTGCATGGATGGTGGTGATCACTTAACAGCAGGTGACCCACCTGTTCGTTTGCCACCTATGACATAAAAAAAAAAATTCTACGTAAACGAAGTTGCGAGTTAAAGTTAACGTTAGGCCAAAGTAACTAGTCCGGTGAACCTTGCCAGGTCGTAGTAGCGTAGTCAGTTCGAAAAAATAAAATAAACGAATTAGACATAACATAGGTCGTATTGATATAAAAATGACACGTATGACCAGTATGTGACTTTAGATAAAGGTTATGCAGTTATAATACTTTACGTAAAACATTTAAAACTGACATAAAACCTTATTATTAGCATCGCACACAAAACACTATTTATATATAAAGTATATATAGGTATATATATATAGGTATATATATAAGTATAAAAAGGTTAGTAGCTGTGCCCGTGGAACCTTATTTAAAAAACTTATCTACTTTTCTCTGGAACTTAAGTAGCGTCGTCATTAAATTTACAATAACTTTTGATAGAGTGAAACTATTTTAATGAAACAAAGACTAAATGTTATTCGAGGATATATATGCCTTATGATTCCCTTGGTTTCATCGTGAACGCAGTACTTTAGTATACAGTGATGCTTGTTCAAACAGACAGACAGATATTTCTAAAAACGATTGATGTAACCAAAAGTAACTATTCCACGCGGAAGAAGTCGCGGGCAGAAGCTAGTATAATATATATTTATATGTATAACGAAAATACAGTTCCTTTGAAACGCAATCACGTCAAAACTACTAAACGTATCGGTATAGAACCATGACCATTCGAAGCGGCATTTTTTGTAGGTGCCTTTGCCATTTTTTTAATGCCTATCGAAAGCGGCGGGAATCAGTATTTACATATTACCTTTGTAAATTTATAGAGGAGCGATACAAAATTAGTTTCTTACATTTAATACTGGACGGAATGATCAGTTATAATTTAGTACTTGGTTTTTCATCGGGCTTTTTAATTATTTTGTTTGTTACACGGTTATAGTGTTAAATGTGGATATTAGTAATATGGGTATTATACACTACGCTTTGATTTCTCAATAGCAAGGACTCACAGCAAGCTTATATAATTTTAGAAATTTGATTTGGTATGTTAGAGAGAAGATTGAAACGTCAGGTTAATATCTGCTTTGGTTTTGTAAAGCGGTCTCTTTATCGCACGCAGAGCGCAATGGTTGTGCTGGACAAAGATAACGTTATATACATCCGAACTCAGCCGATCTCGATCTTCTACCCATCGCAATTTGTCAAATCAAAGCCCGGGAACATATCTAAAGTTTCTCTCGAGTCACTTATCCTTCCTAAAAAATTCGCCAACGAATTTTCATCATTATACTTCACAGTATTACCCATTCTTATCAGAATAATTTCTTTTCTGTTTACAATACTCATTGAGATAAAAGTAAACGTTTCCTTTCTAATTAACAAGTCGCCAGACTTCAGTTTTGCAAAACAAACATGGCGTGTAAACTGCGAAGTGTAGTGAACAAACGTTATCTATCTTGTGAGTTATGAAATATTCTCTAGCATGTCTGTCTTTGCTTTACCTACATATTACGCAAAATAATGTAGGTATAGTCAGATATTTCACTAAGGACATTTATTTAAAGGAGTAAGGGGGATAAATACAAAACTACATACTTTCCTTTTGTCGTTGAGCATTTCTTTACATAGTATAAAACAAAGTACCGCGTCTGTCTGTCTGTAAACTCAAAAACTACTGAACGGATGTGTATGCGGTTCTCACCAGTGAATAAAGTGATTCATGAGGAACGTTTTGGTGTATAATTTGTCAAAGACTTTTTTATAACCAGGGCGGGGCAGCGTCTGCCGGGTACGCTAGTATATTATATTTCAATTTAATACTCAAACATTAAAATATAAATTGCTGTAAAATAATAACTGACCAATATTTTTAACATTATGTTGTATAATATAATGCATTGATTGTTGAAAAAAAAATGAATGTTCAATCAATTTTTGACTATTCACAAATAACTGCTTTATAATTTGTACACCAGTTCTATCACAGTTATCAATTATCGGAATCCTTTATGACATTGTGAATATATAGAGGTCGCATTAGGTTTATTTATATGTGTTTCAAATAAAGAGAAACATATAGAATATTGTAAACGAAAGAAAAAAGTAAGAGAGAGCTCATGAATATACCGATTTGTAATATTACTATGCCCCACATAGAAGCAATCGCGCGTGCCTAACCAATGCAAGCTCACACTTGGATGCACATCCCGAAACACAGAGAAACTGAACAATTGAGATTTGTCCGATACTTTTTTCAATAGACTTAACGTGGATATACTGTAATTAAATTCAACCTACATATTAAACAAACTACGATCGATTATTTAATTATAAACAAGAAAATAATATAAGTGTTGTCCCTAAATAACCACAAGCGCTGATTTTCTGAAAGTCTGCGTTCACGAAATAAAAATAAATAGGGTCTCAGATTCTATAGATAAAATGTAATTATATTGAGTATGGAACATGACGAAATTGACTTGATAATTTTTTACAAGTTCACGTGAATTTTTTTCTTTTTGAACTTTTTTCACAAGTGCTATTTTCATACCCTTCTTTGAAACTCGATTGTCTTATCCCTTCTTGTTACCTCACACTTCCATCTTAACATATGAATTTCTGCCACAGATAATCTTCTTTCATCCATCTCTTTCGTGGCCCAGCACTCAGATCGTATACAAGATTTATTATCTTTATATATAAATTTCTTCTGTACGTGTATATGTCACTGAACTCCTCCTAAACGGCTGGACCGATTTTGATGAAATTTTGTGTGTGTGCGTGTTCCAGTGGATCCGAGAATGGTTTAGATTCACAATTGGAACCGGTAGGTGGCGCTGCGGTTGAATTTTAGAGTTTTTTTTTATTATCAGGGTGGGGCAACGTCCGCCGGGCCCGCTAGTATTGTATAAAATATATATTTACTATATTCACCAGCATATGCATATGGATTGAAAATGTGATGTTTAGTGGCCATTGTGTTTACAATACTCTCAGGTATATTTCCGAATGCTAAGAAAAAGACATGACGATGTACAAATTTAATCCCTACTATAAGCGATCTCGCGGTTTCGTTTCACCGATTGAAAGCCAAGAATTCGATAGTTTTATATTTTTCTATTAAACAAACGGGCCCGGCGGACGTTGTCCTACCGTGATAAACAAAACCTTGACAAATTAGATACCTAAACCTTCCTCATGAATCCTTTATCTACTGGTAAAAATCGCATAAAAATTCGTTCAGTCGTTTTTGAGTTTATCGCAAACAAACAGACAGGCAGACGTGAGAGAGGACTTTGTTATATAGTATGTAGTAATTGTGAAAGTACGAGAAATCTCATCAAACGAGAGGACTAGCCTACATTGACACTCCATTGTAATAAAGCTATTAATGAAATCTTTGTGTTTCCACAATAATAATACTTATACAATGTAAATATACAACATACAATATATAACAACGTAAGTTTATAAAATTGTAACATAATGCTTTATTTACTCTTGCTTGATTCATCCTTTAGGTGTTCGTGTATGACGTAACTTGACCTATTGCGTGCCTGCATATTTACTACCCATAGAAAATAAGCGAGGTTACACCGCCCAGCCATATTAGCTACGCTCAGTATACCTTAATCAGAAAACAATGTTGATTGATATGCTATATCCATTATCTGTATCATATTCTTACGATCTATGTAATTTAGTATCACGTAAGACATTTCAACTATACATATGTATATACAGGACTTTATTGTGGAGGCGCGGGGACAGTGCCCTTTAAGGGAATTTCGAAAATATTTAAAAATTACCATAAAAAATTAGAGACTTCAAAATCTAATCTCTCTTTCTTGAACAGTTACCGCATCACACAGTAGGTTATCTCTGCAGATCGAAAATAAGCGTGTCCCCCAAAAAGGATGAAAAAAAAATGCCTGTGTAATAGCGAAAATACAGTTCTTTTGAGACTTAATTACGTCAAAATTAGTGAATGTATTTATTGGCTATGGACTATAACCTTTCGATGGAGAATTTTGGTAGATGGTTCTAGGTTACTTTGCCGTTTTCTTTAATGACCAACGAAGCGGGCGGGTATCAACTAATATATACATATATGTAGGCCTTTTTTCCATTTTTTATTTGGGGGCACGCTAATTTTCGAAATTTGTAAGACCATCATTTGTTTCAGTTTTTATGGCAATTTTTCGATATATTCGATATTCCCTTTAAGGGCACTGCTTGCCCCCCACAAAAATCTCTGCATATAAGTAACTAGCTGGACCGGCAGACGTTTGTCCCTTTTTTTATTAACGTGGGGAAATCCATTATGTATACGCCCCCCTCCCCTTATGTCCGCCTCGCACGGACTAAAACCCCACGGTGTACTGACAGACCGTAATTGTTGGGGCGGCAAGAGATCTTACAATGCTAATCAACCTTGTAGAACCGCCCCAACGGTCCGCCTGGCGGAAGGTGACCGCCGGGCTCCTGCCTATAGAGAGGGAGAGCGGACGTTTATCCTGCCCTGATAATAAAAAAACCTTAATAAATTATATACCTAAACCTTCCTCATGAATCATTTTTAAATCAAGTTGAATCAGTATTATCAAATATCTGCAGGCTACGAGTATATATGAAAATATTAAAGTATTCTTTGTTAGTTATTTGTATAATCATTTTCTATAACTCCCGTATCTGCAAATGTCCTAATACTCGAATTATTATTGATGTATCGACGCCTTCAGCAGAGACCGAATATATCAACATATCGAAAGTACCCTAACTAATATTATAAATGTGAATATGAGTTTGATGGTTACGCTTTCACACTTTGAACTACTTAACCGATGATCTTAAAATGGATATATGTTGTCAGGGGTTCGGAAAAGGAGATGCCTTTCATCCAGAAACAAATTCCCGCTAGTGAACGCAAGCAAAGCCGCGGGTAAAAGCTAGTATACTACAAAAAGGAGGCAATCGTTACGAGTAGGTTTTATACACCGAAAGATGAGCTAAGCATTTAATACCTATCGTTATTATGCAAGTTATAACGAGTGGGTGATGCGCTCAGTAATAATTGCGTTTTTATTTAGTTTTGTAGTTCTTAAAACAAAATAGACGTGTTTCTAATATTAAGTCCTTTAAGCGAAATGACTGTACTTCATCTGATAATATGTAAATTACAGTCGAAGAAGAGCATTGACCGACGATAGGTGAGAATTTATCACCAGTCGTTATTATGTATTTTTCTGACTGTATTCTGTATAGATTGAAACACATTAATAGACAGTGGTTGATCCCGAAACTTGACGCTGAATACAGTCACAATGTCGGATTTATATTAACTATTTTTTACATTACCCTACACCCAGCAATTATGCGTAAGGTGTGAAGGGTAAGTAGCTTATTTGTAATACATATAAAAATATTGATTGGACTACGAATCGAAGCTACCCGTTGTCGAGGCAATTAAATAATAAACTCTTTTATACTGAGGTTTAGTAATTGCGCATAAATAACACTTGTGACATACAAAAAAAAGTAATAATTCGTTTATTTTAGGTATAATAATAAGGAATAAATTTTACTCGAAATAATTATTATAATAAATAGTACATAGAACTGACAGATATTAGCAAAAACAGCGTTTTTGATAAATCAAACTTCGTTTTAGAAATCCCTAGTTTAATAACTCATAAGTCATTATAGTCGAATAATAATAAGAAAAAAAAATGTTTTATGTATTTACTATATACATCGATTTTTAAAATTATCTCGTTGAACAATTTAGTTCTGAATAAATAAAAGCTAGAAATATGCGAATATTATTAGAACACTTACTTACCTTCCAAAAAATCCATGTCCTTTCCAGTTAAAAAATGAAAGTTTCTAAATTTTTGCGTTTCTATGACAACGCATGACACTAAAACTCCATCAGAATCAAATAAGAATAGATTAGAACGTCAAAATGTCAAAGTTCCACTAATGTCAAAAGCCAGAAAGTAAGTTGTTTACATTAATTATTTTTTATTTAATTACATTCATTTGTAATAGGAACAAGTAGAATAAACGCAAAAAGTATAAAATATTTATGATATTTTATTATAAAAATTGTTCATTCATTCGCAATATAATGACGTGTTATAATATAGTCTATGCTGGGCCAGTCACAACTCATAATCGTCATAACACAGAGCCATAAAGACGTTTATGCTAGTTTTTATTTGTCTCTGAAATGCAGTGTTGTTGGGTTATTACCTGGGAAGACGGTACTTTTAAGATGTGTTTATAGTGTAGAAAAAAACGGATATTTTGCTTGATGCTAAAATTTATTATCGTGTCTCATTTTGAACGGAATAGAAAGTCAAAATGAAGACTAAAAATTAACTAAACTATTTAATTACCTGGAATATAGAAGCTTAATTGTGGTTTAATTTTTCAGATCCTTACCATCTTTTATAATATTATTACGAACCATTTTCTATTCTCTCATGACATAAAATCTAAAAAGCCGAATTAAAGCTACATCAATAAATTCTATCATTTACCATCGCGGTAAGAATCCAATAAAGCGTAAGGCCTAATATTTGATCTAACTATTTCTGTATTTATTAATTAACTATATTAAGGTGAATGTAGTTTGGACATTTCAAAATATTATTTATATCTTTCACTTGAAACCAAATAAATTAAATATTGTTTATATAATTGCAGGTATATTTGTGAAGACTATTTTTTCCATCACGGTACCAGCTCAGAAAACGTTCCTATCATTGAGAAGAACAATTATGTAATAATTTTGATTGCTATCACTTCGAGTACATTATTGAGGTAGTTAGTCATTTAGTTTCTAGCAACTTTATAATTCCATAGAATTTTATTTACCACTGCCATAGACAAAGAAGTTGGAAACGTTGACGAATCTGACGTGCGAATGGTTGTTCGTCTAAATTTGTTTCGTTAGGTTTATCTTTTTACTCGAGTTATTTATCAATAATTTCATCGTATTCTCATATATTTCAATTATAGTGTTTAATTAATCATGGGTCTAACAATATCAAGTGTTTTCACCAGGCTTTTTGGTAAAAAACAAATGCGTATTCTTATGGGTAAGCATTGTGACAGCTCATCGGCTATCGACTGCGTTGCGTTTTTCTTTTGTAATATGTAGGTATATCATTTAGTTTCCCGAAAACTAATAATAATTGTCAAAGGTGTATGTTTTATTTGCAGTGGGTCTAGATGCCGCTGGAAAAACAACAATACTTTATAAATTAAAATTGGGTGAGATCGTGACTACGATACCAACAATCGGTTTTAACGTAGAAACTGTAGAGTACAAAAACATCAGCTTCACCGTATGGGACGTCGGTGGTCAAGATAAAATTAGACCGCTTTGGCGTCACTACTATCAGAACACTCAAGGACTGATCTTTGTAGTAGATTCGAGTGACACCAAGAGAATCGCGGAGGCAGAAAATGAATTGGCGAATATGGTTTGTATTTTGACAGTTTCAAATTATTTGTATCTCAGTTGTAGATTGCAACATTGTAATATATAAATTACTAGCTGTGTCCACATGGAACCTTATGTATGAAATAGTGGTAAAGTCATCAGAATGTATTAAGTCCATTTACTTATCCACTTTTCTTTCGTGATTACACCGCATCTTCATTAAAATTACAATAGACTGAACCGTCTTTTATGAAACATAGACTAAGTTATTCTCGAAGATATGCTTTATAATATTCTTTGTGTGGTTTTATTGTGAACCCGGTACTTTAGCAGTGATGCATGTTCATAAAAACAGACATATTTCTTACAAGAAAAAGTACAGACATGTTAGATTCATATTCTTATTATATGAATTATTTTTAGTTAAAAGAAGATGAATTAAGAGACGCTGTGATCTTAGTGTTTGCCAATAAGCAAGATATGCCAAATGCAATGACAGCCGCTGAACTAACAAACGCACTAAACTTGAATAATTTGAGAAACCGTCGTGTAAGTTGAATTTAATATTTTAATAAGTTACAATAATTCTTCCATATAATAAGATAATTTGTTTTATTTTACAGTGGTATATCCAAGCCACGTGTGCAACACAAGGACAAGGGCTCTATGAAGGCCTAGACTGGCTGTCTAATGAACTTGCAAAGAAGTGAGAGGAAAGTTAACATCAATTTGCAGGGAACAAATATAGTAAACATTCCCGGATACAACATCCTTCTAAATGTTGTTCAAATTAATGAACTTAAAAGACTATGTTTTTAATTTTTGATGTTGTTTGTAATATTTATTAGTCTGTTGGCTTCAAGTTTATTTGCCCGATTCTTTTTTGCTGGGATATTGATAATATTTACTTAAGTTTTAAACTAGCTACCTAATTTTACCTTTACCTAATTATTTAGTTTTATATATTTTTAATACAAAAGAAAAAATAAGACACAAGTGATATCATCTTTTAATGAACATTGTACAAAATATAACAACTATAAAAACATTTATGTAAATTGACAACAAATAAATACATTAACACAATTAATTTTGAATAATGTTAATGTAAACAACCATTTAGTGATGATAATATCCTTCCAATAATGTCCAATGATCCTTATTGATTTCTTATAACATTCATTAAAAATTTGAAATAGTATCAATATATTATAATAATATAAGTTTACGGTTATATATTAATATTGTGAAACTATTAATGGTATCTATATTTTATCACTACTTGATTTTAAGTGTTCACCATATTCATCAAAAATTCTAACATTTTTGTAAAATATTCAGCTATTATTTATTGTTATTGAAATCAAGACCCGCTCTAATGGACAAAAAGAAAAATATACTCCCTTTAAATACATTTCAAATAAATCTGCATACCTAATACATTTATAAAATAAAATCGTCTTAAATTTTAGTAAAGGTATATACTTCAAAAGAAACATGTAACGAACATGAAAAGGATGTTCAAGCAAAAAGAAACAAGAAATTAATTTAAAATACTTCACTACCAATTATTGGCCATGTAATTTTTTATATCCTTACAGACAACTTGCCTGATACGAAGTACATATACGAGTTATTGAGATATACATGATTGGTACATATTTCACTGACTCATATGTATGAATGTGTAGCTTAGCTCAGTTAGATTTGCGTCTTTGCGTAACCTAGGCAACAGCCCAAAGAGAGCTGTGCTGTGCACTCTTGATCTAGTTGTCTAAATAAAATCTACTGAGTGCCTTAAGCGCTCGCCTTAGTAGTCCGGTGAAACTGTTATGGCCTTGCTAAGCAAATAATGTAGTCAATTCGAAAAAAAGAAGCTTTACAGACTATATATACTGTTTCAAAATCTTCGAGTGTTAGAAAAATTTCCATGTTGCGTACCAATCGAGCGGGTCTGTTTAAATATATAGCTGACTAGTTATTATAGGTGGTGAGTATGAAGAATGGTATTTGGCTTCAATGTGTTGTAAATAATGTAAAATGTGTCATTTGCCAAAATATTAATGAAAACTTGTGTATGTAATGTTTGCTATAAAAAAATATTTCATGCTTAATTGGTATAATAAGGTATATATTATATTAGTGGCAAATAAAGTTATAGGTGTAAATATAGAAATTGATTTCATTATATTACCCTTTGTGTATATCTTTACATAGTATAAAATGAAGTCGCTTCCGCTGTCTGTTCCCTTAGGTCTTTTAAACTATTAAATGGATTTTAATACAGTTTCCAGCAATAGATAAACTGATTCAAGAGCAAGGTTTATATGTATAATACATACGCAATATAGTAAAAAAAAGCCGAAAAATTCAAAGATTTGTAATGTATGTCATAAAAACTTATTTTTGTGTGCTTAAATCGCAAACGCTGGCTAAACCTTACGAGATAGATCAAATTAATGTACTACGGAATTGTATATCTTAAAAAGTTCGCGATGGTACACATTTACCTCTAAAGGATAAGTAACTATTGTTACCTTTTTACAGAAATAATAATGTGTTATTTACCAAGCTATTTTATACAATACAGCATTATTCTTTATTATTATTATTATTTAATACATTACATACGTTATACATGTCACGTAGATCAAAACTGCCCTTAACAGTATTTCATTAAAATGGATATCTACATTGCACACGTGCGAAACCGGGGCGGGTTGCTAGTTTATTATATATAGTTATCTTAAGCAGTTATCTACCTATATACTATATGATATGAAATTAAGTGCACTTTTGGTTTACTTTTATCTTATCTGAGATAAAAATTTACTCATGACTCCACTTAGCTTTACGTTTTTCAATAAAACTCATGATACCTTCTTGTCCATCTTTTATATTAATATTATCTACCATTATATCTTCGCCTAATTTATAGGCTTCAAATAAACTTAATTCAATTTGCTTGTAGTAAAATTGTTTTCCTAAAGATATAACGCTACGGCTTTTTTGTTTTATTTTCTCTATTATTTTATTTACTTCTTTGTCTAAATCGTTTTCTGTTGTAACTTTAGTGACCAAGCCACTATCATAGGCTTCCTGTGCTGTTATAGGTTCCCCTGAAATGTTATAATGTAGTTTTATTATCACATATCTTACAGTTTAGATCTCCACAAGGATAATTAAATAATCTTGCCAAGGGGTCCAACAATCGATTACACATATTCCTCTTTTGCACAGAGTATCTTCATATTTAAGTTGGCTGTTCTGATAGTTGTTGGATAGCCAACAACGACCAGAGTATTCATATAACCTATTATGGCCGAGGTAATGAAGTATTAACAAGGGATATCTTTAAAGTAACGTCATCAATCAAATATGATGATTTACCTACCAAATACTGGAGCAAATAAATAACATTGAAATGTACTATGCAATGAATGAATTCTTACAATTCATAATATTTCTTTAATCTTCAGTATGCAGTTTCTTATAATAAATATCAATTATGTAAATTTTATTTTTATTATAGTGAGTATTCTTATTTATTACCTGTAAAGAGCATATAAGTAGCTCTAGATTTTGGTATAGATCTTCCTATAGCAATTCCTGGAGTTGAACAAAATATGCCAAAATTAGCTCTGAAATTATATTGAAATCTATCATTGTTTAAATTAACAATTGGAAATTATATTGATTAATTCAATTGACAAAGAAAAAAATCAAAATAATGAATTAATAGTGGCCTTAATATTAAGTAGAAATGTCATTAATTGAATGAATTTCTAAATTCATTATTTAATTTAACTAAAATACACTCAAGTACAATTATATAATGTATTTAACATTCAGTTTTATTAACATTTGAATGAGTCCATAATTGACTGAGAAAATACTAAAACACATTTCTTTTTTATATTATATGAGGCAAACGTACAAGCGGGTCATCTGATGTTAAGTGATCACCGCCGTCCATAGACACTAGCAACACCAGGGGAGTTGCAAGTGCGTTACCAGCCTGTGTTTGGTGGGAAGGGGAGGAGGGCCTCCGGCGCTCTCACTGATCGAACGAAACGCAATGCAAGCACTGTTACTTCACGTCAAATTTCTGAAAGAGGGTGTTACTCCCCGGGGCGAGCCGATCCATTCATGCTGAAACCAGTAATAACTACAACGTAGCTCTACCACCTTCTGTAGAGTGTTAAATTTCCTACAAGATCATAATTTTGAATCCGGTTTATAAGCAACACAAATAAACAACAACATTTTGTGTAATGGAAAATGGAAATACCCAATGCGCGACCTCAAAGTGTCTTTTTACTAAGGCGAAGATATTTCTGTACGAGTTTTAAAAAAAAAAATATAGTCGTTCTTTAAAATGAACCAATACATACTATATTGTTTCCTATATTGATAGTTTTATGCTTGTCACCTCAATATTGAGAACGAATTTTTAATTATTCATACTTAAATATATATGGCCTTTACTAATCGAAATACCTATTATAGTGTGTTACGGGTTATTGAAACAGCGGGTAGCTTTCGAACTTAGATAAGAACTACGAGAATATTTCTCGAACAATTAGGTATTTACTAAAAGTTGGTGTTAATATTAAAATTTGAATAAATAAATGTACTTACATTCCAAACACAAAATATGTGCTTGTGATAATGTAATCAGAGAATATGAGATTAGACTTAGCATTCAACCATCACAACTTCTCAAATTTCATTTCAAATTCCTATAATTTATAAATTTGTATTGAAAAATGAAGAAAATGTTTACCCAGGTGTCGAGAATTTACTGCTATCGGAACATACTATCATATCGCAGGTCGCTACAAGTTGGCACCCAGCAGCTGTTGCGAAACCATTTACCTGTTAAAAACTTTAGCTTCAGTAGTATGTAACAACTACATTTAATATTCTATTTTATAAAAATCTCGTGTCACGGTGTTTGTGTTCGAGCTCCTTCAAAACGGCTTGACTGATTGTTATGAAATTTTAAATGTCCATTTGGTAGGCATAAGAATAGGGCGTAAAGTATATTTTATACCTCTAGGTGATCAGGGTGTCCCTATCCTTTTTTACTTTTTTTTATTTACCATGCAAAGATGCCTATAAGCCCAAATTTTCAACTTCCTAACCGCAACCTCCCATTTTTTAGTATTTTTGTATGAACAATATCCAGACGATTCACCGTCGATCGTATTTCAATTAAAACTAAATTATTAGCGTTGCTGAATAACAGATGTCGCTGCGTCCGCCTCTTAAATTTCTTCCACACATGTGTAAGTCATGCACTAAACCAACTGGTATGTGTTTGAGAGATTCCCTGAATTGTTTGGTATCACAGTTGGACACGGTGGCAGTCACTGTGATCAGGGTCTAGGTTCTTTAAGATTTTTCGAGTTTGGAAATACAATTCGAACCAGTAGGTAACCGATTTCACGCAGACGAAGTCTCGCGGGTGACCTAGTTTAAATATGTTAAATGGCATAGCTTACCTTAGCGATTACCGGCACAGGACTTTGTACAATAGATTTCATCAATTCAGTTGCTTTACTGAATATCAACTTGTGTTGATCTATCGTTGCATTTGATTGCTAAAAAAGTGCTTAACGTTATAATATAAAACAAAATTCAATACTCATATCATGTAATTATTTGCTGTTTATATATTTAGTTGCATGTACTAAAAATACAGCTTTTAATATGCATACATAATTCACCCTGCTACATCTTTCACTGTTATTCTGCCAACATCAAACCTATGCTTCCCACATTTTATAAACTCTGCATTTCTGGTACAGAACTCCATTAAATAAGGTAAATTACTTGTAATTAATAGGCGTTATAATACAACCAAGGATTATGATATAATACAATAAAAATAACAAGACAAAACAACAAAAAGAAAATAGGTGTAAGAAAAGAACTCAAAGAACTAGACAATAAAATAGACATAGATAGTATAAGTATAACAATATTATATATTTTTTTTAAAAGTTAACAAAGATCATGGATGTACATCTGAGAAACGGGGGCTGTTTAATAAAAAAAACCAAGGTTTATGAGTGGGAGATCCAGTATATGGATTGCACATAAGAACACCACTACTTCAGCCAGGCACATATACAGAGGGGGAACAATTGGGATTTACCACCCCCCACCCGAAAACTGACATTACATTAAATAAATGGTATCAAAGCCATGCTTTGATTTGGTTGTTTCAATATTAATCTTGTCCTCTTCAAAATGACAACTGTTGAGATTATTTATTCAACCAATTGAACCAGTGAACCTTAATTCAGTTTTATTAGCACATGAATGCTTTTAAAATTAATATAATTTTTTTAAAGTTTGTCTAAAGATTTAATAATTTTTAATATCTGTAATTGCATCCGATTTATATGTATGTTCCCCCGAAATTTGTGTCCAGTTTACACTCCTGGGTGAAGATACGACTACTTACAGGATGGAAAAAAAGCATAGAGTAACACTTCTCTACATCCTTATAATTGTGTATCACTTCTTTGATATCCATTAATGCATTCTCTAATCTGTAAGGGCCTGCAAGATTATTTTCTTCTAGGACTATCATTTCAATTAAATTTATTTATTGTGTACTTACCAATTCCTTTAAATTATGGCCTGCAGAAAATACATTTCCTTTAGCTGATAATACTATAACTCTAAGGGATATGTCACTTTTATTGTTATTGATTGCTTGGATCAAGTGGTTCATCATATCCAGTGATAAAGAATTTCTATATGAAATCATACATATGTTATTATATTTTCAATGACAAATTAAACTATCAGGCTATTACTATATTATGTACTTTCACAGCAAATCAATTAAATGTAACACAATTTATTAATTTTTACATTATTTAGTAATATGATTATCCCCAAACCAGTTACATTCCTTTTTCTTGACAAAAATTATTGTTTTTTAATTAATCTATTTATCTTCATATACAAAAAAATAAATAAGTTGATCAATATGCCACACATTCCTTGATATATTTTACGCCAGTATATTATGTATTTAAGTTGAAAATATAAAAGGTATATTTTTGTTGATTCAGCAACTGACAATTCCACTCTTAGTATATAACAATATAAGCTTGATAATAACCCAAGGGAAATAAATAAAAAGTTATCATCATTATTCTGCTTAATTAACACCAGAAACATTTAAATATTTAATTTATTTATCTATAACAGTTATATTTGACCTATCACTCGGGAGCAATTCTGTTTTTCTCAATCAAATGTATCCTATATCCTTTTTTGAATCCCTGACACTGTGTCCCTAACAACAATCGGGTGAGTAGTGAAGGTTTGAATGTGTAACTGACAAACACACTTATTTTTGCATTTATAATATTTCTTAGAATACAGCAAATATTCTTCTTTATAAAAATGTTTCTTTAAATTTAATTGTGATTTCCTGACTTATCCTCCATGTTTGAAATCAATTTGGAATTATTCTAATTATTCCAGTCTCATTTCCAAATACATATTGAAAAATTGATGCAAGTGATTTATTTATATCATTACATAGTATAAAAGTCCTCTACCATGTCTGTCTGTTCGCAATAAACTCAAAAACTACTCAACATACTTTCATGAGGTACTTTCAAAGGAAGGTTTTGGTATACAATTTGTCAAAGATTTTTTTATAATCAGGGTGGGACAATATCTGCCGGACCCGCTAGTATACATTGACACCCAAATGTTGATTATCCAACTAAAACTTTCAAAAAGATGGTTTGAATACAACATGAAATTGCAGTTCATGGTACAGTTTCTAATTCACTTAACCTATGAACAATAATAAAAAAATATCATATAAAATATGACAGAACAAATGAATATTATATTTATACAAGTTTATGAATTAGAAGTGCTAAAGGATCAATCAAGTTCCATAATCAAAATAAGCATGGTAAAAGAATAGAGACAAGTGGTTTATTAGTTCAGTTTCTAGGGTATTTTCATTTCAATCCAGTTTAAAAGATCCACAGTATAAATAATGAATATATAAAGATTTTATTTCAACTAAAAGAGGTGTACAATTCAATCACAATACTAACTTGGATTTTTGATGATTTAAAGTAATTTCGCGTATTCCATTTTCTTCATTAGTAATTATGTACTCATTATGAAGAAAGCGCTTAAACATAAGAAATGGCCTCACAAAAGTCCTCTGAAACGATAAATAATGTTGGTTAGAATACAAATAGTTCACTTTACACGCTACGAAAATTCTACTGATCTTAATTACAGCCACATTCATACTTGTAAATATTGTATTGTGTATTTAGTATTTCGTTATGAACTTACTTGAGCAGTGGTAAGCATTGTTATTTGGATTCGTATGTAATTCTTTTCCACCTACGACCTTTTGTTTCCTGTACGACTGTTAGTCTGTGGTCTTCTATGTATTACAATTAAACTGATTTTAAGGTCTTGAAATTTGGTAAGTTATTTATAATAACATAAAGTTTTCAAAACCCTGATAGTAAAAAGTAAACAAACAGATAAGATTGTATTGCCAGATAACTGTCTTATTTCCCGCAGTATTATCAGTAACATTTATTCAAATTACCGAAAATCGGCATAATATTTTTTAAATGTGGGGAATTTTTCGGTTGTGAATATATTCTGTTAATCGTAAGTTTTGTTATATAAGCACTATTCCCGCAATTTACGGTATATCGCAAAAACTCTAGAAAATACAGTTTCATTCTTTATTATCTCTTTTTTATATCATATTATCAGAACATTTTTAAATTTAGCATTATAAAGAACAACTCCTAGTCTGCTACAGTATCACTGAGCAATATAGGCTGTAATTTATTACTAAAAATTTAGGAATCTCTACTAAAACATCAACAATGTAACCCCAGGTGTAAAAAAAATTGTAATGTTTTCATCGTAATAAAACCTTGAGATCACCTAATTTTTCCACGTATTACTAATACCCACAAAATCCCCTTTGAGTTAAGATTGTTATTGTTATAGGAATTCCCCACAACCCGACTATTCTAGTTTCCTTGGGTCATACTTTAAATTTGAAGCTCTAAAATCATGAAAACAAATAAGTACCATATTATTTCAATTACCTCAGTACTGGCACTCCGTATCAAGATAATTATGGTAAATAACATTGCTGCCATTGCTGTGATATACCAGGTGAATATTTAAAGGGTGATACCCTTCTATCGTGTGGTAATTCATGGTCATATTTAACATATGCAATAATAATATAAAAACTAGTACTAATAAACAACAAAGAACCTTAGTTAAAGTCTGTTCTAAAACTTTTCGAAGTATGGGAACGATACTTTGTAACATAAAAAAATCACACTTGGCTTTAATGAACAAAATTCAAGAGGCGTTTTTCAAGGTTAATCGTCACGTAACTGCTTATCGTAGGAACGCCACACGGTAGCAAAAGGGAAGCGTGAGGCAGGTCGAGGTGCGGGACGCGGCCACAGAATAATATTACTCGTAGCGGAGGACGCGGCCCGGTATACGCGACAGGGCATGATTCATTTACTTATTACACCAGTTCGCTTTTGCGTAAATCACCCGATGTTTGAGTGTATATCAATTTTGCGTTTATCGAGATAATTAGGTTAAATATTAAACACCCGTTTTTTTTCAATTGATTTAGAATGAGAAATTTAAACAAAATTAATTGAACCTTGGCCTTTTTATTATCATTGCTGTTATTAGTAAAAATTTATATAATTAGCGTCCTTTAGCTTAGACGAAAATTACCATAGAGGTTTTTGTGGATCGTCTTCACCATTTTTATGTATCTGAATCTCTGAGAAATTTCGTTGATTTTATAATCTCTAGTTAAAAACCTTGGAGCTGGAAATTACTTTCGGTTGAGATATGTATTGACTCGTTGAATATTTGAGTGTAGACCCACTTATGTTATTATTACAATTATTCTATTGAAATTACTAGTCACTAAAACGCCTCGGCTAACAAAAAGGATATTAATAAAAAATAACGCTTATAGACAGAATTCACTTTAATCGTTTTACTCTCTGTATGTAGGTTTCCTAATACACATAACACTAAATCACAGAAAAAATAATATTTATTAACGTAATACAGCTTATAGATTCAGTTGGTAGTATTATTTTACTTGTACCAACGTCTCTTCGATTCATAATAAGAGTTATCAGAACCTGACATATTGTCATCATCACCCAAATACTCAGTGCCTTCATCTTCAGCTAATATAAGTTTAATAACAGCACTGAAACAAATTAAACATTACTTTCGCTTTTCGAATAGTATTTTTAGTGTAAAGTATAATGGCGGCAAAATAGTGACTTAGAAAGGTTATAAAATTTATGGCAACACCGATATTTTAGCAACTTTGATTGGTTTAAATTCATCCAAAAATAATAGTAAAATCATGGAGAGTAGGGTTAAAAAGTATTATCTTTGGATATGAAATGTGCCCCTTAAATTATATAAAATGTAGATGGTGCTGCTAGAGCTATAGGGTTAAATTTCAAGGAATGCGCTGATAATTTTATAATTTATATAAGTATCGCCAGTTTAAAAAAGACACTGGCTTTGTTCCTTTTGATAGTTTTGTTGTAACAGCTAAAATTGTGTACAACTATTTCAAGTGATAATATCTTTAGCTACAGCAACGCCATTTTAGGAATTTATGGCACTCTTATTTGATATATTTTAGAAGACACATTTCTTACCTCTACTCTCTATAAGTAAAATATTCAACATAATAATACATGTATATGAATATATTTTTTAAATTATTCAATTATGATTCTACTTTGACACTTTTCATTTCATATGCTTGATTATTATTATCATTACGAATGTAATGGGATATTTATAAGTGGTTTTGGTAAATATTACAAAGTGACATGATTTTCTATTAGTGTTATGAATAATTTTTATACGTAATTAAGATAGGTTACAGAACTTACTTCAAAACCTCATTTTCGTAGTCATTGTGCTTCGAGGTTTTACCACGTGATCTCATGATTTTCGATGCTAAAACACTGTCCAACAACGACCTCATCTCGTATAATAACTGGGTAGTTTCTCTTTTGCAACATACACTGATTGAGGATATTGATATGAGGCATTGATCTGGCTCTTCAGCTATAAAGAGATACTTTAGTTATATAAACCTTTGTGATAGAGAGGTTTTGGCTGGATCTTGGTCTGTCATGTAGTGAATTTTTCATTTTACTCATAATCTTGTGTTGCTTGACTCTATATTTTGTAATATTGGTGGTGATTTACGTAATATAGTTCAGTTATTATGCACAGGTGAAGTCGAAGGGAAATATAACTACGGAGCATGAACTCTTGGATGCCATAGAAACTCCCTGTAAAGTTACAAACAAGAGCGCCACCATCTTCCTAGAACATTGCAATTATCACAAGATGCTTGTAATATTATTACTACTAGCGGACCGGGCGGACGTTGCCCCCGCCCTGATAATTAAAAAAAACCTAGACAAAGTATATAGCTAAACCTTCCATGTGATACACTTGTAGCGGAACTCGCGACCGCTCGGGATCGATCGGCTGCGATTCGCGTCGCGCTTCGTGCGTGATCGGTTTTACCCGGAGCGCCAGTCACTCCGCACCTCTTACGCCGTAGATAAGATACTATATACTGAGATCTTACGCCGTGAGGTTGCGCTCACGCACTCCCACGGGCTCGCGTAAAACTTGATACGTCATAGTCATACTATAATTTCATATGTGTGTATTTGTTGTCAATGCAATAAACATTGTAATAATATAAATTTGTGGTATCATTCACGACCCCACACACTCTATCTAAAACCACAAGAAAATCCGTTCAGTAGTTCTTGAGTTTATCGCGATAAACAGACGTGGCAGAGGACTTTGTTTTATAATATATAAGTGTATAATGTATGTAATGATTCGACATTGGCAGTATTATAAATGCGAAAGGGAGTTTGTTTGTTTGTTACGCTTTCACGCATTAACTAATCAACCGATCATCCTGAAATTTTGCATACACATTGTCAAAGGTACAGTATTGAACATATGCTACCTTTTATTCAGAATATAGTACTGTTTCTGAGGGACAGGTCAAATCTACAATAACACGAGCGAAGCCGTGGGCAAAAACTCATACATAATCAAAAAAAAATTTATATTTAAATTTTATTATAGTAAAACTTTTTTAAATTCTGCTCTGCACCCTTTTTGTGTGACGGAAAGCGGTGGGCGTAAACACTGAGTCGGGTCGAGTAGGAGCAGTGTCTCGCTTACTATCGGGTATTAGAGAATAGTGTGATAAATACATTACTTTCTTTTTGAAAGTTTCACTTGTACGCATGTGAACTATAATTTTTTAAATATATAATTTTATTATTTATTTATTTTTATTTATTTATTTAGGTTACCAACAGAGTCAACATCACTACATATTAATAAAATACAGTAAAATGTACAGTTCAACATTTTTGCTAGATATGACCCTATTTACAGGCAACAACGACATGCATATAAAAATTATGAGAACATAATATAATTTAAATAATTAACAAGTTACAAATTTCAATATGAAGTAATACAATGAATTATAAATGAACACATAAAGAATTGAAGAATTATATAATATTAAAATGATAAAAATGATTCAGAAAACTGAACAAGTTCGAATTGGAAATCATAATCGGTTTCATTGTTTAATCATTAAGAGCATATGATTTCTTAATATCCGTAATGGTTTCGAAGAAAATATCAGTGTTACTTGTAGTACTCTTAGATGCAACGTTATATAGTCTCATTAGTCTATTTAATGGGGAGAAGTGGCCCAAATTATCTACTATAAAACATAACATTGGATAACATACGATACCTTGGGAAACATTTAGTTCTCCAAAGAACAGCAGAGGCAGCGTGTAGACTAATGTTACGTCAATGAGGAATAAATCAGACGACCTCTGTTTTAGCCAATACACCAGCCAGTTTGCTCCAGGATTGTAACAGATTGGTCCAGCGTTGTAGTGAAATCCGGTAAACATTACACTGCTTGGATGTAGCGTTACAGAACCATCCTCGGGAGTTCTAGCTTTAATACGCATTGGCTTGTTTATATTGCGGTGATTGATATTGAGCCATCTTAAATATAAATATGTTCACCATTTTTACCATAGATACCATAAATTAGTCAAAAAATTTGATATATTACAGATACTAAGACAAATTATTCAAATATCAACACATATTTTAAACATACACTAAAAATTAGAATGTAACTAAGTTATAGAATAAGTATAGAATAGATAAATAAAGTGTCAATGATACTAATGTACTCGATACTTGTTCTAAATCAATTAAAAAAATTGGTGCTTAATATTTGACCTAATTATCAAGAAAATACAAAAATTATAGTCAATCCTCTATCCGTCTATGTTAAAACACAGTGTCAATGACCATCGGGTGTAGTAAAAATGAAGTGAGAGTGAAGCCAATCAAATAACAAAGGATAATTTTTCGAAGTTTGAACAAACAAAAGGGTTTATTGTCCATTTTATTATGGAAGGTTATAAACTCCGGTACGCCGCTAGCATATTTTGTCATCGGTCATTCAGCCTAGGTTTATTTAAATTTGTACTCATACTTTTGGGAGTCTTTGAACAAACTTTAACTTAAGTTCTCTTTGTTGTTTATTAGTATTTGTTTTGATATTATTACTTTATATGTTAAATGTGACCATAAACTATTACACGATTGAAAGTTGTCACTCTTTAAACAGTCACGGTGCATAAAACAGTTTTACTTACTTTACAGTTCCAATATTGGGATATAAAGATGCCGCTACGATAGCCCTAAATAGACACAGATTGTGTGCATTACGATTTTCCCAAGGCGATTTCACATCACCAGAACTTAGGAATCCCATTTGCCTGAGATTACCAGCTAACTGATTTTTCATCTCCGACAACAGTTGTAGTGTATTCATAGAGAGAAAGTTTTCATATGCGAATTGTTTTCGCTGATGATAAGAATCGTTCATTTCCCATTGAATTATAGCCTCCGATATCGCTATGTGATCGCTCGGTTCGCCTAAAGCGAATCGACGCCTTGACGCATCTACTTCACTCTCCTTACCTAAAATTATTTTTAAATATATACTGCAATATCTTTTCCCATGAGAAACGGAGAAAAATACATGTGGTCATGAGAATTACAACCAAAATATACTTATCCATCAGACGACAGCAAAAAAAAAAAACACAACTAGATAAAGTTTAACTACAGTCTTTGTTAATCTTTTAGATCCTTCTGAATATAGCCATAAGTTCGTACTTGCTCATAATATTGTCAAGAGTTTAATACAGAACAAAGTTAAGATATTATTATAGAGATCTAAAATTAGTTTTTATTTATCATCAAGTCGTATCGATGTTGTATATATAATGAAAGTAGCGGGCCCGGCGTACGTTGTCCCCGCCTAATAATAAAATAACCTTAACAAATTACATAGTTAGCTAGACCTTCCTCATGAATCACTTAATGGTGAAATTCACATAAAAATCCGTTCAGTACTTTTCGAGTTTATCGCGAACAGACAGAGAGACGCGGTAGAGGACTTTGGCTCATACCTACATTTGTGTTCTGCACAACTACATTCAGAGCGGTCAAAAAGTTTGGCGAGGATTGGAAACCATATTATTTGCTCAGTAACTAATTATTATTCAGAAAAGTGTGTCCAAAAAACTTCATCTTATAAGAATTCAACCAAATGTTTAAGGCTAAGTTTGAATGAAAAATATTTTTGCAAAAAAAAAACTAAACCGCCTTCGATGTGAAAAACTATCACGGCAGTAAAAAGCGAAAAATAACTGAATTATTAAATTAACCAAATTAAATTAAAAATATTGATTTTCGCCCTACCTAATACTATAGTTGATTTAATAAGAATCATTAAAATCGGTTCATAATTGACAGAGATATCGATTAACATACATAAAGAAAAAAAATACATACAACCGAACGTAGTAACCTCCTCCTATTTCGAAGTCGGTTAAAAAGGTGAACTACCCAATTAATTGACCGTAACTTAATGCCTGTACAAGGTAATTAAAAAAACATATACTAACCTATGACGATTTGGAATGGATCTTTGAAACCCCACACAGCAGCAACACTGGCTGCGCGATCTAGACAGCCGAAGAGCGCTCCCAGTAACAAAAGTTTACCAGCGGCCGGATGTACTGGGAGACGAGCTAAGTGCCATCCGAGAGGAGTCAGCGTCTCCTGATTATCCAAAGCGCCGCATCTAAGAATATTCAAACAGGTTTTCCTAGCAACCAATCCACACTGGCGTCGTTCATAATATACGTCACGAAAAAATTATACCTTTTTAGACCTCCTCCCCCCTTCATCGAGCTATTAAATTTTCTGCGACCTCCCTAACAATATGGCTTCACGAATGATATATATATATATATATATGCATTTCATACTCTTGACCCCAACATTCATAAAGAGGTAAAGTTTGTGCGTTTGTGAGGTTGTAGGGGGTAATCTCAGGAACTACTGGTCAGATTTGAAAACTCTTATAGTGTTAGAGAGCTCATTTATCGAGGAAGGCTATAGGCTATATATCATCACGCTAAGACAAATAGGAGCGGTGCACCAATGAAGAATGTTTCAAAATCGGGTTTTTTTTCCTTTTGAGAGCTTCCGCTGCGCGTTAGCGTTAGCTCAAAGTAACTATTCAACGCGGACGAAGTCGCGACCAGAAGCTAGTCATTCATAAGTGCGAACACTCTGTGGTAGGCCACAGCTATACTGCCGTTAAACGAGATTTTTTATCCATTTTTTATATTGAGTTTTATATATATTCTGAAAAGGAGTACGTTTTTTAAATATTTTTTGTTCGCCTATGGGCTTCTGTACTCAAAGTGTACATAATCAAACAACAAGAGTCTTACTTCGCTAACAGAGGGATATTTCTTCTTTCAGTTTTGTTTTTAAGTTTTTTCTTAGTACATAATTAATTTGTTAACATAAACAACGCACGCGAAATCGTAGATATTAGGATCGACCATGTCCCTTTATTTGGTATCTCGATTTAACCCTTAAACGTATTATTTTTTGTTTTGAATTTGAGAACATCATTTTATACACGAACGCAGTCATAGGCTGCATAAAATGTAACCAAAAAAAATCAGGCAATAGTATTGACTATTTATTTTAAAAATAGTCGTTTGTAGACTTATAGCAACAATATGCATTTATTACTAAAGCTCTTGTAGACATAACCAGGTGGTCATGTTATTTATGAATGAAAAATAGAAAAGCAATTGCAATTTGTCTATGGTTATTAACTTGTTTACGGAAACGCACACACTCAGATTTTTGAATAAAACGAAGTGGAACTAGAATGTAAACAATTGGCAATATGTATTTAAGGGTTAACCAAATTGTAATAATTTAGTGGAACTAGAATGTAAACAATTGGTAATAATATGTATTTAAGGGTTAACTAAATTATAATATTAAAATACTTACTGTTGTAAATGTCCCACAGCTGACTGAATAGTCGCTTCAGCGGGCGGTGACGGTATTAACTTCATAGCCTCGGCCACTTTCCCCAACCTAAGCCTTTTTATTGCGAGAACTGGTTCCAGTAAATTGTTTCTCTGCATTTCAGGCAACAAACGTTCTTCTAGTTGCTGAGCGCGATGGGATGTTATCAAATGATAGCAGATTCCAGGTTGACAACGTCCTGCACGACCTCGTCTGCATTATACAAATTTAGCGTTAGTGGTAAAATGTCTTATCTGCCCTCAACTTCGTTCGTGTGGAATAGTTACTTTGGGCTAAGGCTAAAACGCAGTGGAAGCTCTCAAAAAGAAAAAAAAATGATTTTGAAACATTCTTCAATGGTGCTCCGCTCCTATTAGTCTTAGCGTGATGATATATAGCCTATAATAGCCTCCCTCTGTAAATGAACTATCTAACACTGAAATAGTTTTTCAAATCGAACCAGCAGTACCTGTGATTAGCGCGTTCAACCAAACAAACTAACCCTCTAGCTTTATAATACTAGTATAGATCATTATTTTATTAATGTGTCGTTACATTTCTAAATGAACTGAATCCAATATTAGATGTTCAGATAAGATGTTTATTTTGAAGTGAAACTTCTTTAGGCGCATGGGGGTAAATTTTTTACAAATGTAACGTCACGCAGGTATGCAACGGAAGTGACGTAATTTGCAGTAAACGCAGATTAAACAAATAAAAAAACTTTTATTCTTTTTTCTTGTTTGTATAAATATAAGCAAGACTTATAAATTAGTTCGCCAAAGAAGTTTCACTTCTGACATGTGTACTTTGTACGCACGCACTTTTTTTTTTTGGGTTTCCAGTTTTTATACACCGAGAACGAAGCTCAAATTTTGCCGCCTCTCAAGTTTTTAGTTTTTTTTTTGTTATGTATATTTTCATATAGTACATGTACCAAAATTTGAAGACGTTGAAAAATAACGTAACAAATTAGGAACTTCTAAAATTGGATTTAACTCATTTTATTCAACTCAACTCATTAACTTAATAAGTAATAAAATACATTTCAATCAATTTTAGTCTGCTCATGTCTGTCTGTTTGTTTGTTTGAACATGCATCACTGCTAAAGTATTGTGTTCACGATAAAACGTATTTAAAAAATACAACCGAACTGAGAACTTCCGCCTTTTTGAAGCTGGTAAAAAAACTACTCTTTAGAAAAAAAAGTGCGTTCGTACAAAGTACACATGTCAGAAGTGAAACTTCTTTGGCGAACTAATTTATAAATCTTGTTTATATTTATACAAATCTAAAACTTTAGATTTCGGAGACTTGAAAAATAGATGAAAAATCTGCGTTTACTGCAAATGACGTCACTTCCGTTGCATACCTGCGTGAAGTTACATCTGTAAAAATTTTACCCCCATGCGCCTAAAGAAGTTTCACTTCAAAAGAAGCACGGATTATTTACCTTTGACGTAGATTCGCCTGTGATATCCATTCGGTTTTCAACGTAGACACGTTCTCTTCAATATTAAGACCGCTGTATTTAATCTTTCCAGAATCGACCACATATACTATATCGTCTATAGTTATGGACGTCTCCGCTATATTCGTTGCTATGATAATCTTCCTTACATGTTCTGGGGGTTTCTGGAATATTCTATGCTGTTCTAAAGACGGCAATTTCGAATGTAATGGATATATTTCATATCGAGAGCTTGGGAACGAGCTATCGCTTTTTAACGATCTTAGTAGTTTCGTGATATCGCTAATTCCAGGTAGAAATACGAGAATAGCTCCAGGGTCGCCTTTGCAAATGTGTTTTATGACTTCATAAATGAGATCAATATTCAATTCTTCGATTCTGGAATCTTGGAGGGTAACGTACACGTCTCGTCCCAAATTATGTTTTATTGGTTCTAACCACCGAGCTGTAATACACATATTATATACTTACATAAGCTATTACATGTACCATTTGTCAGGATGACATATCGCCAAAATGGCTTTCTGATCCGAGCATGTAAATATTTAAATTATTTAGAGAATAACCTAGATTTATTCTCAGTATATAATTCCTTAGAAAATGTTTATCTAGAGATTTTTTTCCATAATATTAACTTTGTGTATGTAATCATGTTTTTATTTGTACATTTATATTGATAGCGGTCTTTTCTTTGTTTATTTATAGTTTTTATAAGTGAACATTGGTAATTAACCTTTGTATGTTATTTCATTAGTGTTAGCTGTAAGTTTTCCTAAATAAATAATAAAAAATATATATATAACTTTCTTCTGTACGTGTGTATGCCACTGAACTCCTCCTAAACGGTTGGACCGATTTTGGTGAAATTTTGTGAGAGGGTTCTAGTGGATCCGAGAATGGTTTACATTCACAATTGGACCCGGTAGGTGGCGCTGCGGTTGACTTTTAGGATTTTTTTTTATTATCCAGGCGGGACAACGTCCGCCGGGCCCGCTAGTCTATATATAATAATAATGTAAATATAACGTGTCTGTACTTTTTAGATTTATGTGAAAAAAAAATGCTTATCTTGGAATATGTAATAAAACACATTTTAATAATTTTTAGAAATGGTTGTCTGTTTATATATATGAACACGCATCACTGCTAAAATACTGCGTTCACGATAAAACCTCACCACGAAAATCAAATCCTCGAGTATCATTTAGTATTGGTTTCATTAAAATCGATTCATACTATCAAAAGTTATTGTAACTATAAGAGAGAGAGAGAGAGAATCGTAGATAAGCGAATGGACTTAATACATTCAGCTGATTTTATTGGTCGCTGTGTTTTTAAGATTAGGTTCCACGCGGTCGGAGTCGCGGGCACAGTTAGTTTATATAAATAAAATTTTAGAGGTGTGTCATTGTGTCATCACTGAAAAACTAGTCGAAAGGTATTGATTTCTTCTAAAAAGTTTAGAAAAATATTTAGCAGCATTGATTTGAGCTCATTGTCTTTTTATTAATTAATAAACTGTATAAACATGTATAATAATGTAATTTTTGTTCGGAGTACCAGTAGATGTTAAAACTAAACTAATTTTAATAATTTCAATATACAAATTATAAAATTGACACAATAAATAAATAACTAATGATAATAAAAAACATCACAATTATTTATTTATTTTTTAACTTTTCACTACTGATTGGCATTCCTTAACTTCTAAGACCCTTGGTATTGATATAAAAAACACAATTTAGTAATAATAAATGATGTTATCGTTATACATATTTTTTTATATAAGAGTCAACTGTCTAAGAAGTAAAACTAAAACAAATTAACCCTATCTATTCCATAGTTTATGCGTGACACGCGCACTATTGCAAACCTCCGTCATTATATCAACTAGTGGGCGCCCAGTGGTCGACATTCGATCATAGTTCATTGTTTTTTTAAAGGGATAAATATTATAATAATAGTTGTATGTTATAATATCATTGTTGAATGTAGAATGAAAAAGGGTAATTGGAACGTAAGAGTAAAATAATACATACAGTCGAGCATAGCAACCTCCATCACAACCTTTTTTGAAGTCCTTTATTGACAGATGTCAAAATGTCTTTTTTATTTACATGTGTGTATATGTTGTGTAAAATTGAAGCAGTAGTGTCAGTAACACATATTTTAATTAAAATTTAATTCTAATGCATTTTATATAAAATAAATAGCTTTCTGCACTTCTCCTCCATATAAACTTTAACTATGCCAAATTTCACGTCCGTCCGTTCGCCCAATTCCGTTAAAAAGGGATACAAAATTTAAGCTTCACGTATTAATATATATGATGATACCAATAATAATAGTACTAGAATTTGATAAAAATTCAATGACTTTATATGTATCAATATTATTTAGGTATTTTTCCCAACAGGTGTACAAATAATGCAGATTAGTCTATGTAAGAATTGTGAAGTATATTGAATTGAGACTTTATTTGTAGAGGCTGCGATTCGTCGATGGAAAGGAAAAAACTTTTTTATTGGCAACACTAAACAACAAAATCATTGAATTTTCATGAAACCATCAATGTCAACTAGAGTTTTTGGCGGGATCTTGGAATGACATGTAGTGCACTTAATATTACTTTAAGAAACTACTAGAAGATTGGTTACAAAAAAAAAAATCGGTCTAGAAACAGAAGAAATGTGTACTTAACTCTTTTGTTTCTCCCTATTTGTATACAGATAAATTATATTCTCTTATACTTTTAATAAACACCCAAATTAAAATATCAGGAATGTGTGAGAATTAAATAAAAAAATTGAAATATACCAATATCTGCTTTGTATTTAATATCTTTTTCCATTGCCTGAGCTAGTATTTCTCTTCCCTTTTTCTGAAATTGCAGGCCTCGTCTCACGGTCTTTGGTTTATTCGGCGGCAGTTTGAAACTAATATACTGCAGTATATCTTCCAAATATATATCTTGTACTGGGTACGCCAAACCTTCAATTTCTATCATAGCGCAATTATTAAAATACTCTGATAATTTATTGGAGTCAATTGTTGCGCTCATTAATATTACTTTCAAATCTGAACGTTTACTTAACACCTGAAATTAATTAATATAATTATGTTTGACGTGATAACGTTTTATAAATCGATGAACGCCGGCTGCACGCACAAGAAAGCATGATTCATTGTCACGTTCCGCCTGAGCGCTCGGTGCAAGCAAGAGCGCGGAACAAGCGATAGAGAGGCGCGATCGGTTTAAGCGTTCGGTAAAGTTTGTGACGTTGTAGGGGATAATCTTAGGAACTACTGGTCCAATTTGAAAAATTCTTTCAAGCGAAGATGGCTATAGGCTATATATCATCCTAGTTAGGACCAATAGGAGCGGAGCACCAATGAAGAATGTTTCAAAATCGGGGTCTTTTCAAATTAATTTTTATTAATATTGATCGTCCGTAAACCGACTTTACAAACAACCAATTTTTTTTTGTAACTTCACTTGATTTTAGGCTTTATAGGTATAGGTTCAATATCCTGTAATCAACCAGAGCTTTTGAAAACATATCATAATGGTAGTGCTTATGGTAAGATCACAAGACTAACTATCAACTTTATGAATATTTGTCGCCAAAAACCTTTAGATATGCTCCAACAGTTACACTTGTCAATCAATTCTCTTCTAGATTTAGCCTGTTTACTATTTCATATCACATCGTCGTCTAAATGACATTGTGGTCAAACGCTAAAGGCCATCAAATCCCACACCTGTGTCGCTACAATATCTTGAAATTAGCGTCTGCTAAATTCCTTGGGTGTTAGTAAAAACCGCAAGCCTAGTTATCGTGATGCGTCTATTATCACGCAGTTAGACAGTTCGTAACGCACGACGATAATGTTTTCCCACAACTAAATTTATGGAGACCATTGGCAACCCTTCGTGGCGATACGTGCACGTATGGAAGTAGCATAATTAGAATGCATTTTATGCTACCCGATATTTGTATACATTGATATACAAATATAATTTCCAATCATTTCAAATGATGATTGCATACACGTTACATCTAATAGTTAACGAGGTACACATGCTTGGTACACGTAAATATTTCACTAACTCATATAAGTATGAATATGTAGGATTAGCTCAATAATTACGCTATTTACCTGTTAAGACCTTGCTTGGTCAATAGCGTAATCAGTTCGAAAAAAAAAAGAAAAAAGTTTAATGAATATGTAGGTTTAGCTCACTTAGGTCGCGATTTGTTTGAACTAGGCAACAGCCCAGGCTGAGGTGTGTCGTGCACCCTTGAGCTAGTTGTCAAAATAAAATCGGCTGAGTGCCTTAAGTGCTCGCCTCAGTAGTCCGATGAAGCTGTAAAGGCCTTGCTAGGCCAATAGGGTAGTCAGTTCGAGAAAAAAAAACCCTTTATGCATAGCCAAAAAACCGGAGTTATAGCGTCAAGAGTAACAAAATACAAAAATAAACTATAGAAATATTTAAGGGGCATTTACAGGACGGCAGGGTGATTACTAACGGTAATTGGTTTGTTAGATGTTTATGAACAGGTCAATTGAAAGTTATTCGGGTAAGCCAATAGCTAATTGTTTACCCTTATCCATTCATCACAACAAACAAACAAATGTTTAGTCCTGTACTAAAAATCTTTCTATTTTTGTTTTCATACAGAAACTGTATAATTATTTCATACTTTAAAAGGCCCCCGTATTACTACTTAGTAAAACAGTTTTAATAAATTAAAAAACTGACTCAAACAAGTATTAAATATATTATAAAGTATATAGTATATACCTTAAAAAAGGTGAAATCAATTGATGAAAATCAACACTACAAATTACTAAGTATATCAAAACGCAGAAATATATATAAACCAGAATAAACATCTAACCTTTTTTAACATACACATAGATAAGTCAATATCGGTGTCTCTCTCATGCACTTCATCAAGTATCACATGGCTATAATTAAGCAATCCTTGATTTACTTCTAACTCAGTCAAAAGTATTCCCGTAGTACAGAAAAGAATACTTCCTTGTGGTCTTGGGTCTTTTCTGTAATTTTAAGATGAACAATTTCTTCAGATGTTTATAGGCAATTTATTAGTCCTCAATTAACCTTACTAATATTACAAATGGCCATGTGACTTAGTTTGTTTGGAGCAGTACATATTTTCTAGAGGAAAGACATCCTATGATCTTTTACAAAGCTTCCTGAGAATGTGTATGCAAAATTACATAACTTTCACTTGAGTAGTTACGGCGTGATACCATAACGAATAAACAAACTGACATTCATACTTATTAGTTAGGATAACTACTGAATGAATCTAGCTTATGATAGCAAATATGACTTTATAAAAAAATAATTTAGTTAATAAAAGTGTACCCTTATCATTACAAACATAAAACCTATTTATCCAAGTCGACTATTGAAGTTCAGATCTTAGTTAATTAGCAGTATCGAGACGCCACCTTTTTGGTTGCCATGCAAGAGGATGTCAATAAAAAAAGTGACATGTTACTCCATTTTGAATCAAACGATCAAGATGTACGCACACCATAACCAATCAGCAGCTGAATCATCAAAATCGTCATAATTTAATCTCAACGGCCAGTTATAACACAGAGGAAAATCACGAGGTATGTGCATTATATTTTTACCATTGTTATCTGATTCTGAATGAAAACTTTAATGGGTCTCGTAAGACCCTTTTGGGGTCCCTCAAAGTAGCAGATAGCCATCATAGGCAATAGGCTTAGGTGGTTTCCAGTTTGGTTTCGAAGGTGCAAATGTTAGAAAAATATTATACAAAACTTCTGTTCAATGCAATTATTTAAAACTATGTATGACAACTTATCGTTGGCATGAGCAACATGGACACGGCCAGGAGATTATATTCCTTAAACAGGGTTTTCATGGACCACAAAAATACTAATACTTACTTTTCGAGCCTTACAGCATATCCCACAGAGATACCCAAGTGTTCATCCCTTTCACTAGCTACCCTCATTGCTAGTGAGGAAGCGGCGATACGTCTTGGTTGCGTGACTAAAATCTTTACATTGGCACCTTCAAAATTTGTTATTGCATCATCAAGAATAATTTGTGGTACCTGAAATATATTAGGTATTTATTTTATACTAGCTGTTACACACAACTACGTTCATATATACACAACAATATATTTTATGGACAGAGGAAAAAACATAAGCAACATGCCGCTTGTTCCACTTTTCTATGGCAAGAAAACACCTCCTTGAAAGCCCAGTGCGTATAAATATCGTAGTTTCGAAAAACTTTAATAACAATTGTGTGATAATTAAATGAAACTATTGCGATAATCTTTTATATACTTTTACTTCTACAGTACTTTTTTGTGATAAATCTCATTGTTGTAAAAAAAAGCAGATGTGGTGCTTTCTTTGAACATTAGAATAGTGGCTCTAAAATATTAGTATACATATAGTATATAGTTATATGTGATGGCTTTATCCAAAAATAATAATGGTATTTAAAATCCTGTTAAGATGGAGATAGCAGTGTATCACTTCTACCAAGTGTTGGTAATGGAAATTATAATTTAGAAACTGTTACCTATGAGTTGTGCATATTATTACTTTGCTATTTATTGGAAGTTAAATATTTAATAGAGTTAAAGCTCCATATAATATGTTATGTTAATGATAGCAAATGCCACAAAAATACATTTACTACCTTTTTGTTATTATATTACCTGTATAATATACGAATACACTAGCAGGTCCGGCACACGTTGTCCCACCCTAATTATAAAAAATCCTTAACAAATTATATACTAAAACTTTCCTCAAGAATCACTTTATCCACTGGCGAAAGCCGCATGAAATTCCGTTCAGTAGTTTTTTAGTTTCTCGCGAACAGACAGACAAACGCGGTGGGGAACTTTGTTTTATACTATGTAATGATTATATTAACTTTAGAACATGGGTTAACAAAAATTCCTTATAATGTGATAAGCTCTTAAATGTACAAAAACTTACTTGTGTAGACTTTCCACATCCAGTTTCTCCACTAATCACAACTACTTGATTTGATTTTATAATATTAAGTAATTCTTTGGTTTTTTGGTAAGTAGGTAATTTCTCACGGAATACCATTAATCTTTTATATTTTTCTCTATTTAACATATCTTTGTACTCTGCATACATAGCTGCACTTAAATCATTGTTCTTACTGTTCTTCATGTTAATTCTAATGCCTTTTTCTAAACATTCATCAAGTTTTTCATCAAAGGTTCCTGTAATTATGTCCTCATAACCATATTTATAATCACCAGACATTTTTGTGGATAAATATCTATCAGGTGGTACAGTATAGCTAGTTGAAATGAAATGTGTCGATTGTGATGTACTCTGAGCATCTAGTTTATAATTGGTTGGGTCTGTTTTTTCTTTTTTTATAGGTATAAGGTCGACATCAGAGCCAGATGTATCCAAGATATCAGAAGTGGTACGTTTATCAGCCCCAAATTTTACATTTTTTTTAGCTACATTAATATCATGTTTGCCCATATTTATGTTTGGTTTTTCTTCATTTATTCTCTTCAAATCAGCTATGTTTGTATTTTTACCATGAAAGGAGTCACTATTAGCATTTGTTTCCGAGTCTATAATTATAAAACCATCATCATTATCTTTTCCTATGCCATGCTCTGCAGTTCCTGCTGTTACACCATCATAAAATGTTTTGTCACTTGTTGTCAATTTAGTATTATTGGGTGTATCTATTGCATTTAGGTTTCTTATTGGAGGTATACATATATTCTGTTCTTTAGCAATCTTCTGTATTGATTCTAAATGGTTATACAATGAGGATACAATATTCGGTGGTACTGTTAGATTTATCTAAAAACAAAAATCCAAATTTATATTTATCTTTTATTTGAATTGCCTATAACTTTTGGCAATAGTTTAATATAGTGCTATAAAGTCTAAAATTTCTATTTTAATGCAACATCCCATCTTTTTTTTTATTATATTTATTTCTCATTAAAAAGACAGATTTGTGAAAGAAAAAAGTATATATACTTTTTTCCTTTCGGACTTAATTAAAGAAACACTTTAAAATGCAGTTATTAAAATTTTATTTCATCTGAATCCATTTTGTAATTTTTTATGCTAATAAAACAAATAGAAAATGACTACTGGAAATCATTTACAGAACTAATCTATAAGTATTATGATACAAAGATATTCTTTGTCAGATACAAAGTATCTTTATAGTATGTATTAGTGCATTTTACAAGTGCAAAGCCAGAGCAGATTGGCTTAATTTCATTTGCACAGGTTTTGATTAATATATGAAACAAAATTAGTAGCCTTTTGTATACTATTTGATTTTTGGCAATCAATCTTCTAGATCAGCCATATTCAATCTGTGGCTCTCTGGGTCTTTGTAACTGGCCCACCCGATTATACTTTATTTTCAATTATTTTAAATTTCGTGGCCATCAGAAGAACAATGTGTATGCTGGGGAATTTAAATAGATCCCAGATAACCCTAAAACCATTATGGTATAAGGGTTATACCAAGCTTGTTTTACTGGACAAGCATGTTTCACTACATTAATATGTGGCTAATTTGAAATAACATTTTTTTTATTTAATACATAAATATTTGCAGTTTACAGCCTGCAACACCATGAGTGAAACATTTGTATGGCCCGTTTAAAAAAAGGTTGAGTACCACTGTTCTAGATTATTACTGTCATTGTAGAGTAGGTAATAATATCACAAGTGTCTTGTGATTTTAATTTTTTTTCTTCAAACTGACTACGCTATTGACCATTGATGGTCTTAACAGCTTCACCGGACTACTTTGTCTTGTGATAATTCCCTTGTTCTGACAAGATCACTTCACTTGTCTGCAGTAACCAAATCATGTTACATAAAATGCCATGCCATGCCATGCTAATATCACAAAAATAGAGAATCAAATAAGACAAAATTATAAATAAAATATAAAAGCCACTACATGACAGACTGAGATCCCACCAAAATGTCTACCTATAATTTATACTATGATTTTCAAAATACGTTAGCAGTCAGTTGAGTTTTTGATTAGTTGTCCCCAAGAAGTTTTATAGTGAAAAGTTAGTAAGTCTTTACACTGATGAGCAAAAACAAACTAATACAGATTATGAATGAAAATAGCGATATTTTGTCCAAATAAGTTAAACAAAATCGTCAGCTAATCGCATAGATAGAGGATTAAAAATTAACAGTTAATCGGAATAGGCTTTTAAAACAGTAGTTGAGTGGATTGTGTTAAATCTTACCGTATTTTTCGTTTCCTTTTTTTCCATTTGCAAGCTTCTATAATATAGACCTATTTCTTTACCTCTAAGGCCTGGCGGTCTCTTATGTGTATTGCGGTTTAGACGTGACATAATTTCAATTGATGAAAGGAATTTGCGATTGAAAAAAATTATGTTTATACACATTTACAGTAAAATCTAAAAGTTGACAACAGTTTGGAGGTAGGGATGTTAAAAAATAATCGATTTTAATTTAAATCGATTATTATTTTACTATAATCGATTTTTTATAACTGATTTTCGTAGTATTATTAAGTGATTTATAATAAATCGATTATATAAATTACGCCTTTAAATCGATTTTCATAAACATCTCTGCTACGGATGAAGAAAATTAGAAATAAGTTAAAGTAAAAGCAGCTGGCGAAAGTATTTTATAACGATAAAGAATAATACCTCAGCATTATGCATATCCTGATCGAGAGAATTAAAAAATTGTAGTAAAGCTACAAATTTAAAACACAAATAGAATAAAAACATCACACTGTCTTACAGATAACATGAGTTACTATATTTTATAATGAATATTGTGGTTCTTATGACAGTAATATACTGCTCTCTGTAAAATTCGTTCAATAAAACTAAAAATGTCTATCATGGGAGTCATACAAGTATATACTTCAACATGTTCAATAAAAATATGTTATGGTAAACTCGTTATCAATAAGTTTTACAAACTATTGTTAATGATTTCAATAAACAAATACTGAAATTTTAATTTTGTCAAGCCCACTATAATTAATATGAAAATTAAAAAAAAAAACCATTAATTTCATTGTTTTAAGTTTTCATTTCAGTCGACAGTCCTTATGACTGCCTCGACTTTGTTTGAGTTAATAAAATTGTCATTTTGTTAGGATGCTTATTATTTCATTTTTATTATGATAAAATGTTTAATGATACTGAAAATTTGTATGAATATTGATATTTGGTTTCTATATTCTTTACCTTCAAAGTTTAAAGGAACATTCACTTTTATTTAGTTTTCAATCGGTTATTTTTTATACATATCATTTTATTTGATTCTTAATCTGATAAATTTTTAATATGAATCTCTTAGGTTTACTATTGGGATAAAAAAGCATGTCCATTTTTAAATATTAGAAAAATTGATTTTTTCGCAGAAATCGATTATTTATTTTGATTAAAATCGATTTTTGACGAATCGATTATTATTGAATAAATAAAAAACGATTCTTATTTAATCGATTTTTTTTTCCATTAATCTCACATACCTATTTGGAGGTAGGGATGTAAACAATACATCGACATTTTAAAACAGAAAATTGTACATAAATATCGATATTGACACTCCTAATACAAACGATTCGTCGCTCTGTATGAACAGTGTTTTGTGTTGTGTAGCGCCATTTATTGTACTCCCTATCGACTCACTTCCTCAGTCACAGTGTACAAATGATACATCAATGGTATGAAATACCGATCTATCGCTTATGAACATCAATATTTTAACATGTTTTAATATTTCTGTTGAAACCACTGACGCTGTTCCTGCATTTATTTACAATTTATTATTATTATTATTATTTATTATTAGATCGATAATATTACACGAATAAACTTAAAGTTATTGTATGTGTATGTTGTATAACTTAAATAATGTATTGTTGCTCCTTTTAAACTATGTTACATATCTGTAGCGTCATCTATAGTATTATTTGCGGTTGATTTTCGAAACGGGCTACGACTCACCAAGAAAGGTAGCGCATACTAAGCATAAGGTTCACAAAATTAATGTATTTGAATTATATTTCGTGTAATAAATATTAGTTACTTTATTTAAATAAACAGTTTCATTATATTTATTTTTATTTCATTTTCTCCAAAACATAGAAAAAAGGTCGATAGTTCGTTTACTTGCGATAGTAATTGGTCGTTCATAAATATTAATTATTTTAACAGGAGGATGTTTTTATGAACGTTATTACATTCCTAGTTCTAATTTATCAAAATGTTTTGAGATATCCATTTCAATCTCTAATTTTAATAAAACTGCATTTACTGGGCACAAGGTTGTCAAAACTATTATTTTTAAATTCTGTTTTGAGTTATAAATATATATTTTTTTATTTTCAAGAATTATTTTCATTATATTTATCTGTTTCATTTTTTTTTTTCTAAAACAACGGTGTTGAATGCCTATTTAGAAGTCACTTAAGCATTTTATTACTCGTTTTTTTAAAGAAAAGGCAAAGATATCTAGGCAATACAGCCAAGTCAGATTTCCTTTATAATTGTCAAATCTGGAGTTGATGTCTTATGATAATTTCAATGTTCTAACAAGATTGTGTTATCTTGGAATGTATGCACCGTGGTATTAGTTGCCATCCAGTTCAATGACGCAAAATAACCGAACTATATGAGGTAAAATACTTAAAGTAATACCAATAGTTAAGACAGTAATTAAAAAAAATTTTGATGCATAAAATCGCAAAAATGTAAATTATAGAAACGTATATACGTCCATAGAAACTTCTTTTTTTAAAAGTTGGTTAATAAACTCAGTAAAATTTTGTTTTGTAAATAAGCAATAAAATTTAATAGCATTAAGGTAGTTGATAGACTTGTAAAACTTGAAATACATGTATGCAATCGTGTGGAACATATAAAGTTATGCATACATGTTCTATTAATTGGTATAAAATAATGTATGGTTGGATTAGCTTGTATCGATTTATTTTTATTCGCATTGTTGTGTCAAAGGCAATATAGCCAAAGCCGAGGTTCAGCCAGTTTGGTATTCTTGATCTAGCTGGTGCTCGATAACTAAATTAGCTGATAAAGGGTTTACAAGCCTACACAAGCCGAGCCAGTTATTTTATTTGTCCTGTACCGTTTTGGTAAGATGTCACGTGATACCGCTGTCGTGTCTTCCATATTTATACAAGATATTTTTGTTTAATGCATAATCCATGCCTATATCTTAGGTATTCTCTCAGTTTGGGACACTTTCCATTATAACCTGTAACGAATAAAAAAGAAATAAATTCTGTTCTCACTTTTTGAAATATATATTAAATATAATAAAGTTGAAGAGTTTGTTTGCTTGAACGCGCTAATCTCAGGAACGACTGGTACGATTTAAAATCTTTCAGTGCGGAACACTAATGAACCAGTTTTCTAAATCGGGATATGTTTTAGCGTGAGACCAAAGTAACTATTTCACGCGGTGGAAGTCGAGGGCAAAAGCTAGTATATCATATATATTTATAAAAGTCTGTATGCAAGTATATGAAATCTTTATTATGACCGAAGCCTACATTTTAATATTAAAATTAAAGTTTATGTAATAATATCGCTTTGATAATCTTGTGGTCATCGACAAAATTATATTGTAATATCTATTGAAGCACAACATTGACACTGGCAAACACGTCTGCGGCGCCAAAACAAGAGAAAGAAGATTATAAATTCTGTTGACCTACGAACGAAACTGTAGTTATAAATGTTTATTTTTTACTTTATATTTTTAACTGAAGTTTGTTTCTTTTAATGAATATTTACAACCTACTTTTAAGTTCCAGTGTATACCCATAAAAGATTTAGTTATAACGTCAATAAATTTTACAAAAAGAAATGTTAAAAAATGTAATACCAATTTTTGAAATAAAATTACAGGACGATAACATCATGACAAGATTCTCTGTAAATATTATTTTCCAGGATTTTTGGTCGCTGCTGTGTCGGGGTCGGAAGAAAAAAGTTACCAGTCTCATAATCATTTTGTTGTTTCTAATAAATGCTATGTTTTATATTAGTATACAGCTGTACAATACTGTCAGAAAGAAAAATGACAATATTTGGTATAATAGGTGAGTTATAGTAGTTTGACATTCAATTTTTTTTTTTTTCATATAATATACAAGACTGATAATTTTTACTTAAATTGTAGATTAAAATTCGACAAAAACTCTTACGTAGATGATAGTGGTATGAGAGTTATTGTGGGGCATTATGTAGGAGGAATTGGTGGCGGTAACTTATCTGAAGGTATGTATGTATGTATTACTTTATATTAAAAATGTATTTATAGTATACATAGAGTATACTATAGAAAGTATAATAATAACTTTATTCAACAAGATACACTATAATACAAAAGGTTTATATTATGATATACAGTATTGTTACATATTTATGTATCTTAGCATCTGAACTAGGCCAAGCCTGTATCTAATCTCTTCCTGTGACGTATTATAGTGTGTCATAGATATAACTTACCTACATTTTAAATTAATTATGATTGCAAATAAGTTTTCTATGTCTTCATATTTCTGCGTCTTCAACTAGGATGTAACTACTTCCTAACATTTATGATTATTTAGTGGATATATGTCAAGAATTTTATTTAGTTTTTTATATAAAAAAGTATGCATTTGATGTCTTTGGGATGCCTATAGAATGATTATTATTGAATTTTCAAATGTGTGTTGTTTTGTAATTAAAACTTTGAAAAGTTTTGTCCTTTTATTTAAGATAATGAATTTTAACTACAAACATCAATGTCTATTGAATTAAAGACTATCAAAGATGGTAAGGTTAACTGAATCGAGACCATCACATATCGGGTGTAACACCTGTTTTAATGGCATATTTAAGTGAGCCTCTCTTCGGTGTCAGCTGGTGTGTATTCAGTGACAAATTAGGTATCTGGGTCTGTACACTGTACCTGTGCTCTGATTTTATCACAACTGCTATGTTACACGGTAATTAATTCACCTCAGTGATTCTGTTTACTTTGTCACTATTCTAGATTATTTTTTTTATTGTAGCTCGGCAAAATGACTGCACTATGCCTGATGGTAAGCATAGTACAATTCAAAAACAATGGCGACCACAGAGAGACACACTATCCATCGCCGCTCTCCACTATCATGTTGGCCTGTAAAAAGCTGAATATGCACAGGCTGATCCCGAAACGTGACCCGCAGAAGCGAATCACTATTACGGGCTTTTTCGCCATATACATGGTGGTTGCAACCAAGTCAGACAGGATTAATAGTATATGGTATGTACTGAGAGGTTTGTAAGCCAACATCATAGATTTACCATGTTGGTAGAGCTTTTTAAGTCTTCATGGCTAGCTACCACCCTCTAGTTGAAAATCTGTTGCCAAGCACCTGTTGGTGTGTTCTGGTAGTTGCATTTAAGAACCAGTTCCCTTCTAAGATTAGTGTGCTTATCACATTATCATTTAACCTCAGGCATCACTGTGTTCAAATACTAAAACTTTATAGGTTTCATAGAAGGTTTTATAAGAATAGATCGCATTAGATTAGTAATCTCGTAATAGTCACTATTGTTATAGGATTATATTGTGCTGCCCATCAAAGGAAGCACTATCATTTACCTGTGCATCTAAAAAAACATCTTTTACACTATGCATGTAGAAATTAAATTTATATAAATAATATTATAGAGGTTTGATGTTTTTTTTTAAATATCATTGGGGGCAAACGAACAGGGTCACCTGATGTTAAGTGATCACCACCGTCTATAGACATTTGCAACACCTAGGGAGTTGCCAATCTGTTTGGGGGAGGGGGAGTGGGGTATGGGGAGGGGATGGAGAGAGGAGGGGAGGGTAGGTGGGTAACCGGCGCTCTCACTGACCGAACGAAAGGCAACAATGCAAGCACTGTTACTTCACGTCGGTTTTCTGTGAGAGGGTGATACTTCCCCCGGCGAGCCGACCCATTCATGCTGAAACCAGTAATAGCGTCTGCGTGGCTCTACCACCTACAAAAATGCGTAGCATCAGGCAAAAAGGATACATTTTGAAGAAGTTTTTTTTTAATTCTTTTATTTGCAGATTTCTAAAAAACACTATATTATTTATAGTAGTCATATACTGTAATAATTTTACATAATCATTTCAGAACTCATACATAGTAATAATTATGCCCCAGTGCCAGGGGCTGGTGAAGGCGGTAAACCTGTTCAGTTATCCTCAAGAGAGCTTATTACAGCAAGAGAGTTATATACACTGCACTCTTATAACATACTTGTTGGTGATAGGATATCAATTAACAGAAGCCTCCCTGATATGAGAAGTGAGAGGTAATTATACCACTGAATAAATATATCCTGATGATTTCATCTTTAGTATTAAAGGCAGGGGTGCTCAAAGTTGAACTGCTGGTGATGTACCTCAATATTGTTCGACTATCATCAATTTACTCTGAAAGGCAGCAATTATGTGTAATGCAGGATTCTCATCTAGGTAGATGTTGGTAGCATCCCTTAAAACAATAAAAGAAAATAATAAAAAAGAACATTCTGGCCTAATTGTGGATCAAATAAATTTTAATTGTTTATCCATTACATTTTGTTTTCGTTACCTACCTACTAAAACAAAATCTGTGAATAGTTCTATATCAACAACTTTTTCTCAAAATTGACTCAGAAAGAACTTGGATCGACCCTTTGAGCACCCCTGACTAAAGGTTCTTTACTAGGCATGATTATTGTGCAAAGTTCGAATTTTTCCCTTGGTACAAAGCAATAGATCACTTTTAATATTTACATTAACATATTATTTCACCAATTTCGGAAGACTTATTTGGTTTTCGTAATATACGTAAATAGAAACGTTTTTGGTTGTATATAATCCAATGCAGTTCACAATAAAATTTATCTTTTATGTAATTCTCATTTCATGTTGTTTCTTACTGTGCCTAAATTAACAGTACATTTTGTTAGTCTTATGTTTTCTATACTTTTCCTTTAAAATGTGTATATTTAAAAGTTTGCTTTGCTTAAATATTGTAAACTAGTGTCATTTCATCATAAAATTTTCAATGGTACATTATTTCTCTCACCTTATTATGAGATATAATATTCTTGAATGTTTAAAGTAGTTTTTAGGTATATTGAGGTGTAATTGAATCTGTGAATAGGATACGTGTGACCTTAAATTGTATTACAGTTGTAGGAATGTGAACTTCGATGTCGAAAACTTGCCTACTGCGAGTGTGATAATAGTCTTCCATAATGAGGCATGGTCTACTTTAATGAGGACTGTCATGTCAGTTCTAACACGATCACCTGAGCAGCTTTTGAAGCAGGTGAGAAAAAAATAATTATTCTGTTTCCATAATCTAGAACATTTTTGATAATACCTAATCACTTTTTCTTCAACATCTAATGTAGTGCTACATATCACTTCAAACTCAGTGTTAATTATGCTATAGTATTACTTAGAAAATCGTCACTCATAATTCAAACATATATCCAAATTACTAATTTGTGCTGTTCAATGTGATCGGACTCAGTGTTTTATTTTAATTTATGTACATTTACTAAATTGAAATGTAATATTCACACTATTGGTTCATAGTAACGAAAAACATTCTGATGAAATTTGAATCTTCAAGTAATGTTCTCTTACAGAGATCATTAATTTATTTAAAAAAACAATCTTATTTTTCTCTTTTGAAGTTGTTAATAACTTGCTAATTGAAGTGGCAACCTTACTTTCGCTGGAAAAGATTTCTCAGCTCACCAGATGAGCTGATATGATTATTATTTAAGTTTAGGATAACAAGTTATCTAAAAATATTATAAGTTTGTAATATTAGAACTTAATGAGTAACAGAGTCAGGGTATAGTTAGATTAAAAGGTGGCGTCACTACATCTCTTTTTATCACAAGGCATCAATGTTTGCAATACTGTATCTTGGTTCAAGCGACCTTGACAACATGTTATAGTACACGAAGCCTCTTTCAGTTAATCATTGTTATCACTTGGACTAGCAGTTTAATAGCTACTGGTCTCGGGAGACTATATACCTGTTTGTCACTTTATAACATTAAAAAAACAGTTTATAATGTCTTCATGAGTTTTTAATAGTTACCTTAATTTTAATATTAATAGTAACCTTACTTTGTTATAAATATTAGAATGTTTGTTCCAACTGTTTTGTAATTAGTGTTTTGGCATTTTTCAGATAATATTAGTCGATGATGCAAGTGACAGACGTTATTTAGGTAAGGAGTTAGATGATATTGTTGCTAAATTGGACAAAGTACAAATATTAAGAGCTAAGATCCGTAATGGGCTTGTTGGAGCTCGGTTAATGGGCGCAAGAAAGGCCACTGGAGATGTTTTGATATTCTTAGATGCACATTGTGAGGTAAGTTATCATACTGTCGTTCAGCCAATATATCATCTAAATACAGTAGAACCTCGTTAAGTTAAAAACCAAGGGAAACAAAATATTTTAAGTTATAAAGATTTTAATTTATCAAGGGTTTTTGTAAGAGAGATTGATGACTTAATATACAGTCCCTATTTTTATGTTTATTTCTTTAAGTAACTGAGGGCTAATATTGAAATTATTAGTTTAAGTTATAGAGGGTGCGTATTTTAGGGGAAGTTACGGATTATTTTTTGAAATTAGGTTTTAGGTTTAATCATTACATAGTATAAAACAAAGTCTCCTGTCACGTCTGTCTGTCTGTCTGTTCGTGATAAACTCAAAAAATATTGAACGGACTTTCAAGCGGTTTTCAACAGTGGATTAAATGATTAATGACGAACGTTTTGATATATAATTTGTCAAGGATTTTTTATAATCAGGGCGGGACAACGTCTGCCGGAACAGCTAGTTAATAAATAATTAATAGGGTACTTATTTTATGTAATAGAGGTTTTGGGCTCTGAGTGGAAGGGAGCAGATTATTTTTTAAATTAGGTTTTAGGTTTAATTAATTATTAATTAGGTAAATGTAGGTTTTTACTTTAACGAGGTTCTACTGTATTATTATTTGAGTATTATTTAGAAGGTTAACATGTAATATTTATAAGATGTATTCTATTCTATTTCTAGAAATATAATGCGTATTAATCTATCAAATGTAAATAAGAAGTAATTTAATGTTACCTATTAAATTAATTGGTTAACCTATTGTAGGTAACTGAAGGTTGGATTGAACCATTGTTAGACAGGGCAGGGAGTGATGATGTTTTTATCTGTCCTCACATTGATCTTCTTTCTGAAGACACTCTCGCGTACACGAAGAGCATTGACGCACATTGGGGCGCCTTTAGCTGGCGACTTCATTTCCGTTGGCTTGTACCAAGCAGCGAGGTAATGTTGAAAAAATCTCAGTATCCTTCTAAGCCGTACCCGACTCCCGCTATGGCTGGAGGGTTATTTGCCGTTAGAAAGAGCTTATTTTGGCGTTTGGGTGGATACGATGAAGGGATGCTAATATGGGGAGCAGAAAATCTAGAACTTTCTTGGAGGGCATGGCAGTGTGGAGCTAGAGTAGAGATCACACCTTGCTCCCGAGTCGGCCATATTTTTAGGAGACATAGCCCTTACAAATATCCAGGAGGTGTTGCTAAAGTGTTAAATTCGAATTTAGCGCGTGCAGCAACAGTATGGATGGATGAATGGGCTGATTTCTTTTTTAAGTTTAACCCTTCTATCGAAGCAATAAGAGACCAACAACATGTATATGATAGAATCGAGTTGAGGAAGAATTTAGGATGTAAAAGTTTTAAATGGTATTTGGAAAATGTATGGCCTCAACACTTTTTTCCCATGGATGATAGGTGGTTCGGTCGTATTAAGAATGACAAAGGGGCTTGCTTGGGTGTTAGCTCTGGTACCCCTGGACTTGGTGGTCCAGCTGTTGGTCTTCCTTGTGGTAGTGATACCGACTTGGAAAGATTACTTGTATATACAATGGAAGGCAAAATAATGGCTGATGAAGGTTTATGCCTAGAGCAAGGGAACGGCAGAGCTGTTTGGAAATCTTGCAGTGATAGTAAAAAGCAAATATGGGAACAAAAAGGTCCTAGGTTAAAAACTGTTTCGGGTTTGTGCTTGACGTTACTTCTTAGTAGCAAAAATAAAGATGGTGTCGATGATCCATTGACAGCGAAGCGATGTATCGAAGATAGCGGGCAGATATGGCATTTTGAGCGTGTGCCTTGGCGTTAACTGTGATATGTTTATATTAATATTTTTAGGGACAAGTACAAAATATATAAAAATATGCATTCATTACAAAAGTATTTCTGATGAATAGATGATGTATTATTTGAAATATTAATAAGTGATATAGATGTACAATGCGTTTTTATTAAAATATACAGTTTACTATCCTTGCAGCTTTCGTTCGTATTCATGTTTTAGCATTATATTATTTTGATCTGATGGCATATATTTCTAAAGTTTATACAATTATTATTTCTTGAGACTTAGTACTTATTTAATCAGTTTCCAATCCATCCAAAATGCTTCATTTTCATTGTCATCGCCGCGCCAGTGAAAACGTACAGCCATTAAAATTATTTTTTTATTATCAAGTGGACCTAGGTCATGCTAGGCCTCCTGCTACTTAATTCTGTTTACTCAATTCCATGATTATGATTTAATAGAAATTATACCTATAATAATTAGTAATTAATACGTTCATAAGTAATATTATAATCACAAGTATTATATTAAGTAAATTTATTATCTATACTCACCATTGGTATTCAGTGTTTTTTTATTAATGCTTATAAAATAAAATTAGCTCAGTAAGGTAACTTAGGCAATAATGTTGTCCTTATTATGGCACCTGTGATTTTATTGCGATATTATTTACAAAAGCGTAAAATTTTACAATAGTCAGTAGTTAAGTGGTTCACATACGAATAAATGTGATTATTATCAATAATAATATTAAAATCACTATTGATATGTAACTTATGATAAAATATGAAGGCAGATGGGATTTTTGAAGGTATTAAACGTGTTTTTATTGTTTTTAATTTCCATATTATCTTTTAATTTAAATACAGTGTAAAGTCTTTATAGCGTCGTTCCTTATAACGAAACACTTTTAATAACATGGAAGTCCTTGTCATTTTTTTGGTCGCTCTTAATATAGCCGTAAGTTGGGTGTGCGTGTAATATCGTAAAAAGTTTAATACAGAACAGAGTTAATATTTTATTATAGGAATCTAAAATTGGCATTTATTTATTCTTGAGTTGTCTTGACGTTATACGTATAAATTATAATAAGTATTATACATTTTGTGTTTTGCGAGCTGTTGCTTGTTGCTGTTTTCAGAGCGGTCAAATAGTGTGTGGCGCACTGTAGTGCAAGTTGATTGGTTTACCCTAAAACCGATATTTTGATATACCCTTAATAGTGACAGCCTTCTCTATTAGGAAAAAATACTTTCATAATTGACACATCAAGAAATATTCACAGTATTATTGTTTATGTTACAAAAAATTTAGCCGTCACGGGACGCCTGGCAGATGTGAAACATCGAAATTGGTTTGTATGAGTTATATGCCTAAAAGAACAGATTACGAAAGGAATTAGCTATGGCATAATGAAAAGATAAAGCATTATAAATTTGTTCCATAAAATAATGACTGTTAATTATTTTATTACATAAATATTCATTTTTATTAAATACAAAAATTCAAATAGGCGCAGGCGCGGTGTGTTTGACTGCATTTAACAAAGGGCGCTAGGTCGTCGGCGCGTGCCGCGTAAAATTAGTATAACGAGTGGCCGACAAAACAATTTGAATCTTATGTTTATACAGATAGGGTTGCAAATGTTTTTGAGTATTTCGTTAATAGTATAAAGTTCGTGTTTTGCTTCGCCACGTCGCGCCATCCAATAATCAAGTTTACCCGCGCCTATATCTATAGTTCAACATAACAAACATCTGTTTGACATCAAAAATCTCAAGTCCTTTAAGTTTCGTTACAAAGATGGTTACACTGTATTTCTTAGTGATGATGGTTCACCGTTCAGTGATAGTATTTTCAATCACTATGTCGATAAACGTATTACGTACGATTTGAATTATACCAGGGGTGTTAGGTTTCGATAAAAGGAAATATTCTCATATAATATAGTGAATCTGTGGTAGCAGAAAGCTGCATACTGGATAAAGTTCTCGAAACTATATAAATATATATATAAAAGAAGAACTGACTGACTGACATATCAACACACATCACAAACTACAGGGATATATACTAAGGCCCTGAAAATTTACAGGCGGGGTTTTTTACAATGTATGTGAGCACTAACGAAGGATTTTTGAAAATTTATCAATATTCGGTCAGTCAGTAAGTTCTTCTTTTATATTATATAGAATAAAAATAAACAGTCGAAAAGAATTATATTATAGAAAATGCGTGCGAAGCAGCGCGATATTGCTAGTAAATAATATAATTGGTGGGGCATTTTCTAACACTTATCTACGAGTATAGGTATGTTCCGGCAGCTGCACTTCAGAGCCAGGTTCACGTTTAAGTTTTTCAAACGCTATTTTATAGTCTTCCAATTTTAATGAATCTTATGAAGCTTTAAATTTTGCATTTATGATTACTAGTGGGCGCCCAGTGGTCGACATTCGACCATAGTTAATTGATTTTTTAAGTTTGAATTTTATTAGGGTTAATATCATTGTTGAATGTAGAATGAAAAAAGGTAATTGGAACGTAAGAGTAAAATAATACATACAGTCGAGCATAGCAACCTCCTTCACAACCTTTTTTGAAGTTCTTTATTGACAGATGTCAAAATGTCTTTTTTATTTACATGTGTGTATATGTTGTGTAAAATTGAAGCATTAGTGTGAGTAATGCATATTTTAATTAATTTAATGTACTTCTAATGCATTTTATATAAAATAAATAGCTTTCTGCACTTCTCCTCCATATAAACTTTAACTATGCCAAATTTCACGTTTATCCGTTCGCCCAATTCCGTTAAAAAGGGATACAAAGTTTAGGTTTCACGTATTAATATATAGATATACAATTTTTTTAAATAAAAACATGTAAATATTGATATTTTATTTCCATATATATTATTATCTAGTCTTTTATTATTATTTACTATGTACTCCATTTTCATGTTTTCATTTTTATAATAGCATTTTAGAGTGTAATATTTTTAATTGCGGTTATAATATGTTAAATGTAGTCATTTCGTATTTATAAAAATCACTAGTGTATCTTGCATATGAATAGAAAGGGAATTTAGACTAGAAGTAAGATACAGGGTATCATTTATGTTTATAATAACTGAGAATTATATATATTTGCATACCTTATTATAAAGCAATCTAATAAAAAAAAAACATTTTCAATGGTTGTATTATAGCTTAAATGAAAATAATCAATATTTGCATTCCATGTGTCTTAAAGACGGCCTAAGTACTTATATGATAAAAATAAACATGTCAATGATATATTAGGTAGTTAATGAATTGTAATTTCCTCGATTGTATACAAAATATTATAAAAAACTTGTATATTTTACAATGAAATCAAAGCTAAGCTTATACGAAGTTATGATTTTATTGAAATCATTTTTCAAATTGTGCACGATGTTACTAATTTAGTTAATAAAAAAGTTACAAATAAAATGCTTACAAAATGTTTAGTGTAGAATCTCAGTTAAATGTTAGTGAAATATAAATAGCTTCATTACAAAAAAGACTTTGATTTGCAACTGTTAATGTGTACTTTTGTATTTTTAAACGGTTGTTTTATATAACATAACAATTTACATAATTCTTCAAGAGGTAATAATTATTATCTACAAAGGTAAAAATATAACCAACAGTTTATGGATGGTTTCTATTTTACCAAAGGTTTAGCACACTGTATCGGTGACACTATAAAGGCATTGAGTTATTACTACGCTAAACTCCGATATACACGTACGCGTTTGTGAATCATGCAACTTCGATTGTATGGTAAACAAACGAATATATGTATGAATAGCTTAGAATAGTCAGCTATGTCAGATAGGGTTCTTCTAAGGTAACAGCCCAAGCCGAGGTGTGCCGAGCACCCTTATGCGTGTTACCTAAAAATAAAATCGGCTGAGTGCCTTAAGCGCTCGCCTTAATAGTCCGGTGAAGCTGTAAAGACCTTGCCAGGTTAATAGCGTAGTCAGTTCGAGAAAAAAAACTACACTAAACATTGTAATAACTCGATGTATAAAGACAAAGAAATCTGTCAGAAAATGGTAGTTTGTAATATAATATACAATTATCGTTAGGACTATATTTAGCCTAAATAAATACTCGTTAAATTGTCTTCTCAATAAAAAAAAAGTGATATTAAAAAGACGTTTTTCTGCAATAATTTATTGTTAAGATAATTTTTTATATCAAACATAAAAAAAACGTGTACTTAACAGGGATTAAAACGATTTGTTGTAAGTTGTGAAAGTATGTACAATATATTGATGACACCCTAGTCGTAGCCCGGGGGGAAAGTTGGCAGGAGGTGGAGCGCCTGGCCACGATGGCCACAACCCTCGTGGTCGGGCGCATTCGGCGTTTGGGTCTCAGAGTGGCCCTCGAGAAGACCGAGGCCCTACTATTTCATGGGCCTCGGCGAGGGCCACCACCTGGGGCCCACATAATGGTGGAGGGTGCCCGAATCAGGGTGGGGACCCAGATGAAGTATCTGGGCCTCACCCTGGACGGACGCTGGCGGTTTGAGCCCCACTTTGAGGGGCTCAGACCGCGAATTGTGGGGGCGGCGGCGGCACTCGGCCGACTGCTCCCCAACATAGGGGGCCCGAATGCTGGGTGCCGCCGACTATATATGGGGGTCGTACGGGCGATGGCCGTCTATGGTGCCCCGGTGTGGGCCGACGCTCTTGGTGCCGCTAATGTGAGAGCGCTGCGCGCTGCGCAGCGCATAGTGGCTCTGAGGGCGATCAGGGGATACCGCACCGTGGCCTCCGCGGCGGCTTTTGCGCTCGCCGGCTCCCTGCCCTGGGAGCTGGAGGCGGGAGTTCTTGCCGCCGTGTACGAATTTACGGCGGCAAGAAAGAGTATCGGGGAGCCTCCGGCTCCCAGCGAGATTGAGGCCAAGAGAAGGGAGGGCCGGGAGGAGGCGAAGGAACGATGGAGGCGGGACCGGGCGGACGAGCGGTATGTACGTTACACTATTGACGCCGTCCGCCCGGTCCTGCCAGATTGGATAGGGAGACGTTGGGGCTCCCTGTCGTTCAGACTGGTGCAGGTACTCACCGGGCATGGTTGCTTCGGGTGGTACTTGCATCAGATCGCTCGTAGGGAGCCAACCGCCGCATGCCATGAATGCGGCGCTGCGGAGGATACCGCGCAGCACACCCTGTCTGAGTGTACTGCGTGGGAGGGACAGCGCCGCATTCTGACTGCGGCGGTAGGGCTGGATTTGTCGCTGCCGAGTGTGGTTTCGGCCATGCTCGGCAGCGAAGAGGCATGGATTGCGATGGCCACCTTCTGCGAGGACGTCATCTCGCAGAAGGAGGCGGCGGAGAGGGTCCGCGAAGATGACCCTCTGAGTGGCCGTCTCCGCCAACGGAGGACCGGAGGGAGAAGGCGGCGATTTGCCCTTCTCCTCTCACCACCATAGCCGGACCTGAGGGGGTGGGCCGGGGGGCCCATCTCCTCATTGCACGGGTCCGGTCGGCGAGGAGAGGCAGCTGGTGTGTACCCAGTCTGTCTCCCTATTAGGATGGAGCCCGGCGGCCACCTTCCGCCGGGCGGACTGCTGGGGCGGCTATCTAAGGGGAATAGCTTAGTTCGATCCCTTGCCGCCCCAACAATACGGTCGGACGGTACACCGTGGGGTTTTAGTCTGTGCGAGGATTCTCCCCCCAAAAAAAAAAAAAAAAAAAAAAAAAAAAAAAAAAAGTATGTACAATATAAAACATTGCAAAATATAAAAATTGATACAATATAGAAGTTGTTTATTTTCCATTTCACCTTAGTATATAGTATATTAGAAACGCAATAAGACTTATTAATGGTAGAGTTTGCACACGTTTAGCTGAGTTGCAGTTGTCACCGTAACAGATGAAGCAGCGCGCATCGCTATGTCCGCGCGCTCTCTCCACGGAGACCAAGCCGTTACAAACTGAGTCTATTTGAGCTCGAGGGATGCACCCGCGAATTGTATCAACTGTATTGCCAACTGAAAATAATTATAAAATATAGAGTCTACTAGTGTATTAACATCACAATTTAATCTAAAAAAATCTCAATATTTTTTAGTGTCGCGTTATTCAGTGGTATGTAGTAAAAACGACAAAAGGTGTTCAACATTCCGACACATAGTTTCAGTTGTACATTATATGTTCTACTAAATAAGAATTGGCCAGGTGTCGATGGTGGTGTGATAAACAAATGTCCAATTGAGTTGCCGCTACCGTTCATATGTTACAAATGAACCGTTTTGGTGACTAATCTCTAATTGATTGCTTCTACGGTGAAATACATACCACTGTACAGAACAAAAAAAAATGTGTTCTCAATACATTATTAACGTAATTTTTTATTATTTTTTATTGTAGCACGGCAAAATGACTGCACTGTGCCTGATGGTAAGCACAGTACAATCCTAAAACAATGGCGACCACCGAGTAAAAACTGGATATGCAGAGGCTGATCCCGAAACGCGACCCGCAGAAGCGAATCACTATGACGGGCTTTTTCGCCATATACATGGTGGTTGCGACCCAGTCAGGCTGTAAATTTACCATTTGCCTACAACTTGCCATTGCCACGTTCGTTATTCAGCAGGGTGCACCACGTGCATGTGAGGTTGGCTTGGATGTCTTAAGTCTTAGATGTTATTCGACACCCGTTACACCACAAGTTAATTAGTTAGGTTTTATATGTCAATATTTACAATATTAGGTACATATAAATAAGCGAAGATAAAACAGTTCAGTACCGTTTTCTCTTCTCTGCCTGTCAACCGATGTTCCTAAGTTTCTGTAGTGTTTAGTAGTTAATAACGAACTACAGTGTTATCAATATATATTTTTTTCATATTTTATATTTTTATAATAGTTTATTATATCTAATATTGTATTACTATTACGGAGAAAACTCTGAAACCACGAATCCTGAAAAAAAAACCAGAATATGCCGTCCTCGGGAATAGTCTAAAGTTGGCTAGTTTTCTGTTACATAAAAATGGCAATATAGCAAGCAAACCATAATATTGAAGAACTTCGTTTTTAACTGGAATCAAAAATTGTAAGGCTAAAAGAGCCGATCAGACTTAGTATAATAATAATCATAAATACAGTGGTACAACAAAATAATCCCAAGGAGGGTTGATGTAAGGCAGGCGGCCGATCGTAAAAATTAAGCCAAATCATATACCACAACATGACAAACATGTACCGACCCTACTTATGTGGGATAAGGGTAAGAAGAAGAAGTGTTATCAGTAAAAATGTTTTGGAAACAGTTTATTCTTACCATTGACGAGTCAAGCTTTATTTATAAGGCTCTATCCGTCATACTTCACGAGATTTATGTCTACTAATCCGTAATATTTGTCATACATACATTCTTCGTCGAAAAAACTAGTGTAGTAACTCAGTGATATTTAAAAAAAGAGATGATTTATTTTCGACTACTAGCCTCCTTTAATTCGAAACAATATAATAGTTATAATGTATACTCAATACGTACATGATTTGTCATCCGGCGTGGCTACCATCTTCAGGCAGCGGTATTCAATAGGTACCCTAGAATCTGTCGTCGGTGGTGGGTGTCCATAATTGTGGACCCACTGCGCCGAAACCCAATTGCTAGGATGGCATTGCACAGACATTCCAGGTGCTATAGTTTCTTGAGGATGACAGCCTAAACATATCTGGTGGAAACAACTATCTGAAACCACTGTGAAAAAAAAAATGTATAAGGCTTGTGAAGCAGCGAAGTAATTACGCGAATTACGTATTTCGCAACAACAAAGCCATAGCAAAAATAACTAAGGATTTGCTTGAAAATGGCTGGTGGGAACTATTTTCTGAAACTACTGTGAATAAAAAATCTACATTAACGCCAGCGAAACCGCAGGTAAAAGTTAGGTACGTAATAAGCCTCACTATCCGTGTTTGCTTAAGGCTTTATTATGGCTGATGAAGAAATCGTTTTCTTTTGTAAAGGCTATATGGAATTATTTCTGCCGTTGCTTTGTTCCTGCGAAATACTCGTATGTAATAAGGTTGCATGTTTGAGTAGATATGATGTTTGATGCTACCTAAGATATCCATCATCTTAATTGTTGTTGAAGAAAGAAAGAAAGAAATTTATTGTCATAGATAAGATAACAAGTGTACAAAAAACCTTTAAATTAAAAAAAGTAAAACTATGACAATGAAGCATGGCGTCAGCGTACTGTCGTTTTTGAAAACGACGCTGATTTTCACCCCGGCCTCAAATTTCCGGCTAAAATACACATAAGCGTTACTTGTTTCTCGCCCAAGTCGTGTACATAAACTTAAAATATAAATCTATTGCTATGCGTATAACTAATCAACCAAAAAAAAGTAAAGTAATAATAAGAGAGAAAAGAGAAAACGTTGCAATATAAAGTTGTGATAATTGATAAAATTAATTTAAAAATATTTAAAAGTATTGATAAAAATATAATTATAAACAGCCTAATGTTTGTCCCTCAAGAATTTGTTGTTTAATTAATTTCTTAAATATAAATTTGTTTGTCTGTAATGGAGGATATATATTATTCCAAACTTTCGACGCCGCATATTTGAAACTTCCTTGATGGCCTACTGATTTGTGTTTAGGAAGGGATACATTGTTTCTTACTTTAGATCTTAATATTTCCCATCCGTGGGATGCTATTTTGTAGGTGGTAGAGCCACGCTGAATCTATTACTGGTTTCAACATGAATGAGTCGGCTTACCCAGGGTATTTACCCTCTCACAGAAAACCGACGCGAAGTAAGAGTAATAAGTAAGAATAGTAAGTAAGAGTGCTTGCGTTGTTGCGTTTCGTTCGGTCAGTGAAAGCGCCGGAGGCCTCCCCTTCCCCTTTTCCTTCCTCCACCTCTCCCCAAACACAGGATGGCAACGCACTTACGACTCCCCTGGTGTTTCAAGTGTCTATGGACGGTGGTGATTGCTTAACATCAGGTGACCCACCTATTCGTTTGCATCCTATGATATATAAAAAAAATGCTAGCAAAAGAGCATATTTATATATTTTTTTACTAATATTTTTAATTAACAATAACCATAATTCTATGCAATGGTCTACACGCCTACATTAACTGAACTTTGTGGCAATATTCTTTTTATTCAATTGAAAATCTCATCATAATGTCTGGCATTTAATCTGGGTTTACAGATTGTAAATACTGATTAAATAAATCTGTGGTAATTACTTTCATAAACCCATAACGTTTTACTTCTTTTGTAATCTTTTTGTGAATATGAATCTGCTTTCTTATGAAAGATTGGTTAAATGCATTTGCATGACTTAAATCAGTACTAAGTATATAGTGTATATCTTCCAGAATACAACAGTATCGGAGGGCAGATATTCCACTTTTATAATAATCATGCCAGCCTCTCAGAAGTCTCTAGAGTCCATGATATAAATATGTATAGTCACGCCGCGAGCCCATTATGTATTAGCTATTTGCACAATTGATACAGATTTCATAATTTTTTCACAGAGTGTACATTTCTCAAGCATTTAGGTGTCTTCAAGCTGTTTTCCTTCTTCATAGTTGATAGTGTTAGCTATTTAAATTGGTATCTAAATGTGCGTGAATTCCTAAAAGCTCGTTTGTACACGTCGCGGTTTCTTTCATACATGCGATCACGGGATCAATATTTTTCGTCTTAATCCACTCGACTATTGCTGACAATGACACCAAATAAATAAAAATACATATTACAGTACACAAAGTACGACAATGCCTATAATATTTATGAAGTTCGACTTTTTAGAATGTTTTGTTCCTGTGTGTTCCCACAATAGGAGTGATAAATGTAGATATTGCGCTTTCCTTTTTGTATTGCTAAAGGCCAGCAAATAGGCAGATGACCCACGTGATGTTAAATTACCGTCGTCTAACTGCAACGTCAGGGGCATTATTGTTGTATTGCCGACCTCGAAAAACGTGTTTTAATCCCTTTTTGAAGAGTCCCATATCGAATTAAATCAAGTCTAGTACGGTAAGTTTGTACGTACGTATTTCATAATGATAGATACAAGTTTATTGATTGTCTATATATGAAACACGCGTGTAACATAAACCCAAGTTGATGATAACAGAGATTCGAGAATCAGTTGTCAATAATATTATATTGTATAGGCAGCAATAGGTGGTCGAAATCGACCATGCATAAAAACGTCGGACAACGTGTCGGCTCGAGAAAGTGGATGATAGGCGTTTGACATAATTGTGCATGGATACTTGCGTGTACGTACCTCGTAGTAATTCTGTCCGTGTTTTTTGCAGTTGCGAATAAATCTTACTAGGCGAAAGTTGACAGCAATTTTGGGAATGGATGAGACGTGTGTTGTAAATAATCTTTTATCCTAATATGATATTCGTGGCCATAGTCTAGATAGTGTATCTTGATGTATTTTTGTGGTAAGTAAACTCCTACATATAACCGCAGTTACAGTTTTAAATATTTATAAGCATATAGAGGTTCTTTCTATTTAAATGTAGGCTAAGTATATTATTAAAAGAAATTCAAATGACTTCTTCCTATACGTATATGTTTTACAAATACATACTTTGTTTTATAAGTTACTAGCGGGCCCGGCAGACGCTATACCGCCCTGACAATAATAACAACCTTGGCAAATTATATATCAAAACCTTCCTCATGAATCACTTTATCAACTGGTGAAAATCTGTACAATATCTGTTTTTGCGTTTTTGCGAACAGACAGAAGTTTTGTGGACCTTGTTTTACCATATGTATGTAGTGATGGAGTAAGAAACAGGCATACAATTCACATGATACTAAGCTGTGATGGAGTAATGTTGTCTTTACCAGCAACCTCAAAAAGACCACACCTCGAGACCGTCATAGTTGGTTGCTACATCTGAGAATTGAGATGGATCGTCTCGTGTTCCCGTAGATATTTGTTTCTACACACACTTCGAAAAGTAGCGTGATATGTGGCAGATATTTAAGTTCGACGGCGGCGCCTTACACTGATTCTACCGATCTTAGGTGTTCAGGAAACTCATTAAAATATGAGTAACATTTATTCAAAATAATGTATTTAGACGATTTTAGTAAAATTGTTTACAAATGATTATGTCTATTGTCAGACAATTTTTTAATTTTATGACTTACAGAAATGTCTAATACTATTTCATCAAATTGAGCACGGATTGTTAGAGTACCTAAACATTCTACAAACGTGTAAATATGTCTTGACGAAATTACAACGAAACAACATATTTTTTAGGTTAAGTTTAATATTACTATTTACTGACAACAACAACAAACCCTTCTCTATTATTCGTAATACTACTTATCTCAACACTGACCCAAATTCATAACTAGTGATGATCTACATAAAATCTTCAACCCACGCAAAGCTGTGGCGACATACTAGACTAGCATTACAATGTAAATACGATTGTCAACAGCGGAATAAATAAATATTTATCCAAAGGTGAGATGAGTCGCTGGTCCATTGTTTGGTAGAGACGCGCGGGCGTCCGGCCGGCATTCACGCAAATGACTTAAACGCCATGACGTAACACTTTGTTTTTGTTTTGTACTGAGACGATATATTACCAAAGCAGATATCAAAGTAATATATAAATATGATTATCTACATCCATATTTTATAAGAAATTATCAAAACCCAAGTAGACAATGTGTTGCTCAACAAAAAAAAACACTTACCAAACGGTATCAGTCCGACTACACTCACAATAAACAGTAACATTTCAGCACGCTGGAACACTAAAATCTAATTATAAAACAACAGGGTACGCACGTCTGCTATCACGGCATTTATCAAACTAATCTCTAGGCGAATCGTTTTTATCTTTTTATTCCTACCGTTATCATTGAGTTGTAAATTATCATGACTATTAGTGGAAAACCATATGTTGTTTCTGTATAATTTTCCTAAGACTCGTCGGTGAGCGAACTACATACTGACAAAAATAAAATGATATCTGGGAGTCACGACCTGCTCTGACTTTAGGCGGATGCCTTTGTGGTATTAGTGTATGTTGGTTACTATGAATAAAAGATTTTACATTATATGTATTACAGTTAATAAATGTTATTAGAACGTTTGGTAAGCGGCCGCCGTGAATGTATAATAAGATACATCAAATGTGATCACACGTCTGTAATCATAATAGATTTGTTTGCATAAAAGATTTGAAGGAGACCAAATCTGGTTTACATACGTGAATACAAGTGAATATAAGTAATTAAATGTTGTTTTAAGTTATTTAGTGAATTTGTTGGGAAATGATAATTAGTGGATAAAATTATATATAGGTAATTTGATTGTTATAAAGTTTATTGAAGTTATACTTTTTTCGGCGCGTTAGGGAAAAATTATGAGAGTGAATTTTTACGATGCGCGCGCACACCGTCACGAAAAACCGACACCCTGAAGTTAGCTATAGTCAACATATTGTTTCTTCGTATTTCTTTGTATTAAAACCTTCAATGTATTAAATACCTTTTGTCTATTCTTAGTGTCGTTTTTTCTACAAACGTAGAATATGGTGAAAGATAAAATTTTTATGTGTATATGTTTGAATATACTATTCATTTGGTACGCTCAGTAGTCTAAATAGCTTGGTGGATTTTAACGTACGAGGTGTCTCTAGATTCGTTTTGATTGTGACGTATACAAATTGAAATAAAAGAGATGTGACATCAAATAAATATTTAATTTATCAATCCTTAACTGAATGAATAATTGCTCATTTAATTTTTTAAAGTTCCTTCTACTGTCTTTTAGCTTATAACAACATCATCAAGGTGATATCAATCTAAACCTAAAAGGAAAGTGGCTCGTAAGTATATTTACGGGAACATATTACTAGATGCCTAGCGACAAATAAAAGAAAACTTAGGTTTTTGTCTGTTTTTTTTTGTTTTTCTTTATTAATAATTATACTTCTTCATTATGGCTTTCAAATTTTCATAATACAAAGGATCTCTCTTACACGAAATTAATTAAAGATAATTTGTTAGTACTTTTGAAACACCTGCGAGTTATCACATAGATATATGATAGAAAAAAAGATTAGGTTAAAAATGCTAAAAGTATAGTTTATTACAATAACAATAATTTCTCTTACGCGAGATAATTAAATATAATCTGTTAATATTTCGGAACAGACCTGCGCAACATCATAGCTAGAAACGACTGGAAGAAAATGCTATATATATAATTTATTGCAACAACAAAAACACCTGAAATAAGTACAGTTAAGTCCAATAAATAGATGAACCAATTCCAATATACATCTACTATACATGTACAAATATGCATACTACTTAGGTTATTTATTGTTAACCAATAATTTGAATCTCGCGGAGTATACTGGAGTATATTGGAGTTATCTGCAAATAAATCAATAAGGTCGAACTATACATAGGTACATGATAAAATTGAAGTATTGATATAGCATTGATAAAACTTAACTCCACTTAAAAAGTCGTGTGTAATATTAATAAATACTGATTGGGTACTGTTGTTGGTACTGAAAGAAGGTTTGGTGCCATTATATTAGGTATTTACCTATGAAATTGCCGTTTTGTATGAACAAATTTAAACAATTTTTTTTCATGTATTTTTTATTTGTATTAATCGAAGTAATCACCCATGCTATCAATGTATCTTTGCCAACGCAGTGGCAGTTTATTGATGCCCTTCTTAAAGAGATCAGCTGGACGGGAGGCAACAAATTCTTCAAAGGCATCTTGCACTGCCTTTCGGATATTGAATTTTTTCCCGCCAAGGAGTTATCCAAATTCTAGAAATAGTAGTAGCCTGTAGGCGCAAGGTCTGGCGAGTAGGGCGGATGACGGAGAACTTCCAACCCCAGTTCTTGCAACTTGGAGACCGTCTGCTGTGCAGTACGAGGTAGTTTTGACGTTCATAAGCGCCTTATTAGGGCCTAAACTGAATAAAGTATTTTTGATTTGATTTGATTTGATTTGCTGAACCAGGATACAACCAACTTGCTGAGCGCTTGTGGTTATTAAACAGAATCCATTTTTCATCGCAGGTAACAATGCGGTTCAAAATTCCTTCATTTGTGTGTCTGTTGAGCAGTGCAAGTCATGTCTCGACGGGCTCTTCGCGCTGGCGATCATTGAGTCCGTGGGGGGCACCCATTTGTCAAGCTTTTCTACCTTGCCAATTTGACGCAAATGGACCAATATTGTTTTGACGCTAACGTCGAAAGCTGCTTCTAATTCAGCCGTAGACTGTGTATCATCAGCTTCCACAATCGCCTTTAATTCGTCATTGTCGACCAAAGTATTCGGACGACTGCAACGAAGCTAGCAAACCAATAACAGGTGGTTGGTTTGTAGTGTTAACTCCGTAAACGTCGTTGATGTTGCGTGCCGCTTGTGCCGTGTTACTGCCACGACGGTACTCATATTCCATAATTACTCGAATTTTTAACGTATCTATGATAACAAAAAAGATTGAAATGCGATGAAAATGTAAGACTAATCAATAAACAAATGACTACTTTTGGAAAAAGAATTCCATGTTTTTAAAATAAGATAAATTTGAAATTAGAATTCTTAGTTGGCTATATAAAAAATATTTTGATTTTAAATGGCCAGTACTGCAGAATGGCCATTTCATAGGTAAACCTATTATTTATTCTATTGATACTTTATACTCATTTTATTATTTAGAGATTTCTAAAAGAAATCTTTTTTGATCAAAGTTATTTCTGTTTACTTTTAAATGTTTAAGCAATCATTAAGACTATTTAGTCTATGATTGCATGTAATTTGAATATTGTGGTTAATTAATAAATATTAAAAACAATTAGTTTGAATGACGTAAATACAATAGTTTCCACTATGAATATTTTTTACCTAAATCTTATCTTCTTTATAAGATTAATTTATAATATACACACAGGCGCTAAAGTAGGACTCAATTTGTATTTAGCTATTAGAGGTGTCATCTCCTAAAGTAGACGATATACAAATTCTGCCTAACACATATGGCGAGCAATTATTTTTGGTCATCACAATAGATCTATTGAGATATACTCCTTTGCTACAATTTCCGAATGCTTATTTTTAGCATTCCAAGTAGTTTGAATAAGTATGTTTTGTTACACGTCTTAAATTAGGTGTATTTCACACACACACACCCACACGCACACACACACACACACACAGACAGACAAACACCATTCTATGTTAAGTCTATACTTACCAAAGGAATTTCAATAAATCTATAGAAAAAAATTGATATTCTTTGTACGGAAATTTAATTATTGTTGTTTATGCGTTTTTAAAACCAACAGATTTTTATTATCTTTCATTCGAACTACTTACTAACTATTCACAGCACTAGAGTAGATTCATTGAACATCCATTATTTGTTATACTATAATAGATTAACGTGTTCTATCAACAAATAGAATGCACATCCGATTGTCTCGATGTAAATTCTATTATTTGACCCAATTTATTTATACTTGGATTTCATGACTAGTCTAACAAATACCGTTTTAAGATAAATTTCGATAAAGCCAATAGTTATTGACGGAAAATATTTGAGCAAAGTCCATTTTTTTTATCAAAACAGTTACAATTGACCAGGCTAGAATATACATATATATTAGCTAGTATGTGTATATTATATTTTATATGTATGGTAGCTACAAATTTAGTAATAAAGGTATCAAATTTAAATAAGCAACGTGAATTTCGTGGGTTAAACAAAAATTACTTACCTATATGTCAAAGATATTATTATATGGACTATTAATCTGAAATTTAATGAATTTATTTTAAGTACCAATTAATTATTTAAAAGGATGCATCTTTCTTTTATAACACCAGAGTTTAATTAACACATTTAATAATTACGTGAAACGGATATAAGTTCTTTCAAACTTCGCTACGCTTGAAGCTGAGGCGGGGCTTCTTTGTTGTCATACATACAAGGCTAAAACACAAAGTAGTCCGGTTATTATTATTTTTTTTTTTTCGAACTGACTACGCTATTGACCAAGCAAGGTCTTAACAGCTTCACCGGACTGACTACTAAGGCGAGCGCTTAAGGCACTCAGCCGATTTTATTTTGACAACTAGCTCAAGGGTGCGCGGCACCACAAAGTAGTCTGGTGAAGCTGTTAAAACCTTGCTAGGTCAATAGGGTAGTCAGTTCGAAAAAAAAGCTAAAACACAAGTACGTTTAGGAATAAATCAGGCGATAATACGATTTAGATGCGATTTTTTATGCGATGAATGAAGTAAATAATAGATAGGGAATATTTTATTAAAATGTTCGATATTTTTCAAATTCCATTTATTCATGAGACATCATCTACGTGATGTCGGAGATAATGGTCAACCCAGAAATTTCGATGATGTCTCTTCGTGTTGGCATGTAACGCGGATGCCTCAGATAGATAATATGGTAATATTTTCATATGTCCGGTTACAGTTGGCTTAAATAATATGTAATTAGTTTCTATTAGCTTAATACATAAGTGCGTCAAAAACAAGCGTTTGTAAGATAGACACTATTCTTTAAAATTGACACGATATATGACTTTGCGTTATTTATACAAATTAAGCATGTAAAAAGGTCAGTTCCGAAGCACACGAAGTTATTAAACAAAGTGAGCGTGAAAAGTACCTTGGACTGATATTCGATAATAAATTATCTTGACGGAACCACGTTGAACACCTGAAAAATAAATTGAATTCCCTTATTGCATACGTGGATATAGCAAACACCTTCCTATGCAAACCCGCTACTTAATCTATAATGCCATTATTGAGTCACATTTAGATTACCTAATTGAGTATGAGCATGTACTGCTAAATCCACATGAAAAGAATAACAAATTGCACAGAATAAAGTTATAAAAATACTCTTTAATTATAACTTTAACTTCAAGAGACAAAATATACAGAGAAACGAATATTATGACTTTTATTATTGTATATATGTAAAACTTGCATATTAGTAAAAAATATTATGCATAAAAATTTGTATTCACATATAAGCTTTATAATAAATACCTCTAAACGATAGTCTGATGGTGTACCGACAGACCGTTTTGTGGGGGCGGCAAGGGATCGAACAAGCTAATCAACCTTGTAAAGCCAAGGGACAAGCTTGTCAAGGGACTCCGCCAAAACCTTCTCCCCCTGGGAGGTTGCCTCTGCCGACAGCGACTTCAGGAGGCACAGGGCGTCCACCGTGGAGCGCCCTGCTCGGAAGCCATACTGCGCGTCCGCCAGATTCGGCCCCACGCCCTCTAGGTGCTGGAGAACCCGGGAGGAGATAATCCTCTCCAGCACCTTCCCGGCGTCGTCCAGCAGGACGAGGGGCCGATAGGCGGACGCGCAGTCGGAGGGCGGCCTGCCTTTTCCACGAGGCAGAGCCGCCAAGCAACTTAGTCCTAAGTAGACCAAGAACAACACGATATGGCATACAAAACATAAAATTCGAAGCAGCTAAACTATTCAGTGAATTACAAAAGAAATAAAACTCAAATTATTTCTAAAAGATAAATATTTTGATGTATAATTGTTACACTTTTTTTTGTCTATATTTTGTTTGTTTCATAGCTTGACATGTTTTGTATTGTCTTTCGTCAGTATTTTAGCATAAGAAATATTTTTAAAACAATTTTGTTTCATTTTCTAACACTGGATGATTAGCTTAAAGATTACTAATTATTAATGTTTTTTAAGTATCAACTACTTCTATGTTCATTATGTACAACTATGTTCTTTGAAGAGTAAATTCTTTAAACCGATGTATTGGTAGTTAATCGCTAAAAGTTCGGTAACGTACATAAAATAGATGTGGTATATCTCAGATAGAGAAATTTCAACACCGATTCACGAAAGTTCATAATGAAACTTTCACCGATCATGAAAGATGGTTCACCTAAACGATTTTTCTTGGTGACAGTTTCTACATTATCCATTTTACTATCACTGGCTATTAGATGGCGTTAGTTAGAATTTAATTTTACTCGGTTCTATATTATAGCAGTCGCAGAGTGTTCCAAGTATGTAAGTTAAGAAATTTTAGGTTGCAAAATCTAAATATCGTTTCTCAATCGCAAACCGTACAAATTTACCTGAAAATGTTTTGAAGAGGAACAAAACATAGTCAGCCTATTATAATATGACACGAGATTGTTCCGATTATTTAGTCTACCACGATATACCAAGGCTATGATTTCTTTTTATATGTTTATACCATTTAGATATAACTGGTTTCAGCATGAATGTGTCGGCTCGCCTGGGGTAGTACCACCCTCTCACAGAAAACCGACGTGAAGTAACAGTGCAAGTGTATTGTTGCGTTTCGTTCGGTCAGTGAGACCACCGGATAAACCACCTCCCTTCTCCCCCCCTTCCCCCTCCCCTCTCCCAAACACAGGATGGCAACGCACTTGCAACTCTTTTGGTGTTGCAAATGTCTATGGATGGTGGTGATCACTTAAAAACCAATCCAACTCTTCGTTTGCGCCCTATTATATATATAAAAAAAGGTAATTAAATTAATCATTTTAGGTGCTAAGAAATTGTATCTCATTCTATTAATTGTCTTAGCTTTTCATTTTGGATTAATTCTTTCAAATATGTACGAACTGCTAACAAAAATTAATAAAACAAACGTTCATTTGTTTTAAGATCAGGTGGCAGCTATCTATTTGTTTTTGGCAGATGTTCCAAATGATAGAATATCTAGCTGCCGTGTTAGGTATACGAAGAATTTCGGCAAAATAACATCTTCATCAATCTGTATGTATATTTCGAACAAATAAAGCTTTGTTTTTACGAGTCAAAAGTGTTGTTCCGATTTAAGAAATTAATTACTTATTGGAAGTTATATTACTTACGGCACTAACAAGAGATAAATTTTGTAAAGAATTTTTGTTCCATTACCCACGACATAGGATTCAGTTCCTAGTGTGGGAATCTACAGATGATTTTTATGCCTTGTAAATCATTTTTGTTAAATAAAGACTTTTTATTTTATTTTAATATCCCTGAGTGGCGTAGACTATATTTTACTTAAGAATACAACTAGGGTACTAAAACTGTTAATTTTCCTTTTGTAATTTACGCTTACGAAGTCGTGAGCGATTATTATATATTGTATTAATAATATAATTTAATTAGCCAAACATACTATTTATATAGTTTTTGTTGTATTAGAAAAATTACGTTTTATATTTGGAACAACAATAAATTTACTTAGATTAAAATGGTTATTTTATAAACACAACCCTATACTATTATCATACTTGAGTTAGCGATGACATTTCATACTTAACATAAAGTATGTATAAATAATACTGCGGCATACTTTTAGTGGATTCTCCATTAAATCTTGATCGATACATTAAGTGTCCCATAAATTATATGAAAAATGCCGCGACGATAGCGGGAACAAATTCGGGACTCGGTTGATAGTAGATTAAAGAGGTTTTATTTATCTTGAACAATTTGTTAATGCCACTCTTCATGCTTTTCGGTAGCCGTGTAATTGAATCTTCTGGTTTTCCAAGATTTATCGCTTGCATTTACCTGGGCTACCGTCCTTTGATTAGCGGTATTATTAAAAATTTATTTCATTGCGTTTATTTAGTTTTTGGTTATTTATGATAGCGTAAGTCGTTTCAGCTTCAACTCAATATCGGTTTATCGGTATCAATGATGGAAATCGTGGGAAGATGTTGGCTTTATATATACAGAGGCTTGTGTATCGTCATCGTTATGCAATAAAACCCTTTTATATAAATCGATTGTTGACGTTCAGATCTCAGTTAATTAATAGTATCGAGACTCCAACTTTTTGGTAGTCATGCACACGAAGGTCAACAGAAAAGAAAAAGGTCATTCTTTTTTCCATCGAACGATCGAGGCGATCATGTTATAATCAGCAGCTGAATCATCAAATATATCATTATCCAACATTCGAGGAAGCTCAGCGGCCAGCTGCAATAGAGAGGAGATCACGAGGTACGTGCATTGTATCTTTACTGTTGTTAGCTGGATCTGAACGAAAACTTTAAAGGTTCTCGAAGACCCTTCGGGGTCCCCCAGAGTAGCAGAAAGCCACCACAAGATATTTCGACGGTGCGCGTGCTACAGCTTGGTTATGTTATTTATTCTTAATTGGGGAAACGTGTAATAGGGAAGTCGGTTAATCAATTAGACGACAGTTAATTACCATTGTGAAAGATTTTTAATTATTATTTATGCTCAAAACACCCAGACTGGTTTCAATGGAAACCCATACTGTGGTAAAAACATTTTATTTTTCTTGTTCTAAGCCCATCAGTCACTAGAAGAAGTTTGTTTTAGCCGTTAGAGTTTACGTACGCACTGAGTTGTTCCAATAATGCCTTATAGTCATCGTATTTGTACATCAATTATGTACAGATGACGTGCGAAGCAACTTCCATTTTGCTCATAATTAAACCAGTTTTTCTATCGACATCCACTAGAGATATTCATGCCGAAAAAACATCGATGTTTCTATTGATGATACATCCAAACGTTAGATAATTTTTGCGATATACCTAAACATCGATTTTTTTATATATTCTAAATAGTTCATTTAAAATTATTTGATACTAACACATAAAAGGAAGAAATATTAAAAGTCTAATAATTTAATAAGAATTAATAATATAATCCAGTATTACGATATAAAATAACTTTACTCTTGCTTCTCTATTTCTTAGTGATGAAGATCCGAGCATAAAAGCTTATAGAAATTAACAACGAATTTAAAATTGTAACTTATATTACATTGTTTTCAACTCTGATCCATGGATTTGTTTTCGCAGGTAAGCTTTTTTTATGTCTAGCTTGATATAGTCGAATAAATATTCGTTGTTCGATATATTGAATTAATTTGATATATATTACGATTTGCTAAATGGGATTTGTTCGATGTGTCGATGGCAGACAATGATATATATCGAACATCTCTATTTTGCTACGTACCGAAATTAATATTAAAGTGTAAAGAATACTGTTTGTTTATGACTCTGTGACTTCCGTAACAGATCAAATGCACTTAGAGTGGCGCCGGGAGACAATAATACTCAGTTCACAGAGTTCTTTAGCAGACCTGATACACTACCTCTAATGAACGAAATCTCTAGAATTCAATATTTTCTAAAATATTGTACCATGTTTAATACTAAATAAATAGAGCATGAAAATGTTAATACAATATCGATAATATGAACTTGTATAAGTTTTATGTCTCCAATTGGAACATGATTAAATTTGACTTGAGTTAGTCTGCTTTAGTTATTAAATGCTTAAAATTTTTGAAGTGAATATTTTATGGGAGGGCTTTAAAATTCTGATCGGCCATTTTTGTGTATGACGAAAAGAGGGGGGTAAACACTGTCGGGTAGAGTATTGAAAACACCGGTTCTCGTCTAATCACCTAAGGTCCGGTGAAGCTGTAAAGATCTTGCTAGACAAATAGCGTAGTCAGTTCCAAAAAAAATCAATCACCTAAATTAAGCAACGTTGGGCATGGTCAGTACTTAGTGACTGCGTGGGAACACCGCGTGACGCTGACTTTTAATGTTCTGAGAACTGCGTGTACATCAAAAATTATTCAAAGTCTTAAGAGCATGTGTAATAAATAGTGTTACAAAACCTCAATATGTATATAATGTATATGTAATACATCAACATGAATGCTTTCGTAGGCTTATCTACAGAATCAAAGCGTAAACTTCAACACTACGGCATCTTAATATTCTGAGAGCGACATTTTTACGAGGTTCAAAGTGGAAAGTGTTCTTATCAACATTTAAATTTTATTAGACGAAATTATATTAAGATTAGTACGTGGCAATGGAATGCGAAATGTCCGCCGGCGACACAGTGACCCTACGATACGATCGGGGAAGGACAAGACGCGACATGCGGCGCGGCGACGCGCGATCGCGTGTGATACTCACGCGCACGTCTGCGGCTGCCCTCACGATCCTGTGCCGTTACTTTAATTTATCTTTTATTTCTACTGTTCTTTTAAGACGTTCCTCTTTTGAATTGTAAACGGATGAATTAGCCATGATTGTATTCAACGAGATCTCCTCGATTAGACGTAGCTGTTTTATGTATAACGTTAATATATATGATTCCTCTATATATACTTGTATATAAGGAGTGTGAGATAGTACTAACCCCTTGTACTTTTTTACTGTGATACTGTACCATCTGTCTGAGTCCTTCTCCGGTCGTAACGGTCTCCGTTCCACTGAGTCCAGAAGAACAAGGACGAGTATGACCTGTGTCTTGCGCGTACATTTGTGCACCGTAATTATATCCTCCGCATATGACCGCTTCATCATCACATATATTAAAAAATGTAAAAGGTGGAAATATCTGTTTGTCTACCTGTCTGTTTTTTTGTCTACGCATCATTGTTAAAGTAGGTATAATATTATGTTATGTTTAGTATATACATAAAAAATATTCTTAAGATAATAAATAAAGCAGACGAAGTCGCGGGCGGGTATCAGGCAGTTGAATAATAAGTACAAGGTAAGAGATAAGCACGGGAATTAATTACTTAGATATTAGGGTTGCTCACTCTGATCATATATCCTTTTTATTTACACTACTACCGCGACTCGTGCACGGGGAACCTAATGTAAATAAACAGTGATTAATCAAATCATCTGAATAAATTAAGCCCATTTACCTATCTACTTTTCTCTCGTACTTAAGTCGCGTCGTCATTAAAATTACAATAACTTTTGATAGAGTTAACCGATTTTAATAAAACAAAGACTAAATGTTACTCAAAGATATGCTTAATGAGGTTTTATTAATTTATTAATTAATTTAATATTAATTACTTTATTATTGCAGTGAAGCGTGTTTATACAAATTTCTAAAATTGATTGAAATGTATTTTATTACTTAAACCTAGACACCTTCAACAAATGTTTTCACAAAAATCTAAAAAGTACAGACACTTTAAGTTTATATTCGTATTATATGTATAGATAGAATAGATATTGATTCGATATCAGTATAGAGCAGAATGTAAAAGATTTCAATCTCGAGAATATCTCAAGACAGCTGACCACTTTTTAAATCCCAGGGCGCGAAATCTTAAAAGTTTTATATTTGATGAGCCCCAAATTGATATAAATTAATTCGATATATTGAATGAAAATAAATCGATACATGGAACAATTAAACTGCAGTAGTAGTAGTAATAATATTCGTCCAATAGGACAGGCGAAGGAATTAATACATACTGCCAATTCTGAAGTTGTCAATATAGGTAGTTCTTATGTATTCTTTTAAGGCCTAATCGCCAAATCTTCTATATAATGTTTCGTACATTTAAAAAAATCATCTTTTAATTCTGAAGTTGTCAATATAGGTACTTCTTATGTATTCTTTAGTCAGTTTTCTGCTATGTCCAAGATAATGTAAAGACATACGCGCCAAATCTTTTCTGTGTCCAAATTAATGTTAAGGCAGAAACGCCAAATCTTCTATAATATATCCTTTTATCCATCTTTTTTATCTTAATCTATTTGTTAATAGTAGCGTACTATCTTCTTTGTCTGAATTATTTCATTTCTCTCACCCAGAGTGTTTGTTAATTTCCATTGTCGAGTAGTTAATTCAATGTTCCAACAAAATGATGGCTCTCTTGTTAGAACTTTCCATAGAGTTTTTGTGGCATCTCAGAATTCATGGTCCGTGGTTTTATTTTCCATTCACTTCACTTATGCACAATAAACATACTATATTACATAAAACACCACCAATTTTACACAATATAGAGTCAAGTAACACAAGATTATGAATAAAATATAAAATCCACTACATGGCAGACCAAAATCCCACCAAAAACTTCAATTAAACTGCTTTATAAAAGATCGAAAGCTATTTGATTTGAGATTGTAACATTGAATTAACATGAACACGAATTGAAAGCTTGACAATTAATTGTTTGATTTTATATTCTCATAAATAGGATTTTACAAAAGATTCCGCTCATATTAGATGATCTTATCAACCGAATATTTCTTTAATAATATTGTTTTCAAAACATTTAAAATTTAAAATTTTAGAACTCACTACGCCATGAATTTATTAGGGGAGGCAAAAGTACATCTATGTTCCTATGATTTATTTCCAATCCCTATATACTTATTGACCGTTGCATGCATCCGTGGTATGTTCAGATTGTTTTCTACAAATAGTATTCGATTTTTCTTGAATTCTAGAACTTGCGTTGGACGTCGTCATGTATAATTCTTATATGCTATTTGTAAATAAAAATGGATATCTTTATGTAATGCACAGTTGATTATCGTTATTAGTTTCTATCTAATGAATTATAAAAATGTTACGTAACAATTCTTCTCACTCTGTATAAATTGATTTCGGTGATGCTGTTAATGCGAAACGAAAAAGTCTATTGAAATACGTAGGAAATAAACGATAGAAATGGCAAAATTTTATTAACTATAATTTGGTTTATAAGTAACAAAAAATATCAGATTCATTAAATAACTTTTAGTGGAAAGCAGAAACCTCTTTACTATTGCAAAAGGACTTTTCGTGTTTTCTTATTCCGTGTCTGAAACTAATTGAACACAATTACCGTGAAATATTAACGTTACCAAATCGTAAGCTATCGTTTATTGAATCGGCAGTTGCTTCGCGTGACTGGCAACACTGAAACGTGTCAATGAAGTGGCGGCCACAGTGTTGCACAACGGATGGCCTATAAAAATTTATAAGAGTTTCAGACACACACTGATTTGTTATTTAATAGATGCCATGTTAGTGTTATAATATCTAGCAACTTTTGGATTTTTTTTTATATCATAGGTGGCAAACGAACATGTGGGTAACCTGATGTTAAGTGATCACCACCGTCCATGGACACTAACAACACTAGAGGGGTCGCAAGTGCATTGCCACCCTCTGGGGGGAAGGGTTAGAGGAGGGAGAGGGAGAGGAGCGAGAAGAGGGGAGGGAAGATGGGCCTCCGGCACTCTCACTGACCAAACGAAACGCAACAATGCAAGCACTGTTATTTCACGTCGGTTTTCTATGAGAGGGTGGTAGTACCCCGGGCGAGCCGACCTATTCATGCTGAAACCAGTAATAGCTTCAGCGTGGCTCTACCACCATTTAAAAATGGGATGGATTGGATGGTTAAAAACGTAAATAAAAAGAAGATCAATTGTCAATACGTGGTCTACATTTTTGGTTTAGTAATACATAATACCAACTAAATATGCTGGTGGTGTCTCTGCGTGCATTTGTTTTTATTTGTTGCTATTATTATTCATAATAATTATTTTTTTCAATAAATAACTGAGTTATACTAAAGTTACTATCGGATGAAACATAATCATGGCGTCCAGTTATATAGTAGTACATTAGGTGGTATATTGCAGAGAGACCTACTACTATCTATAGTAGAAAAAGTAAGCATAAAAGCCTTCTCCATGGAAAGGTGTTTAGGTGGGGTAAGTTTCATAGTAAGAGCTGTTAAACAGTGTTGAAGCTTAAGCGGTTATATTTTTGTATATACTGTCATTCAATATATGGGTACTAACGGATGACCAGTGCTTAAGATCCCACCATAAAAGGGAGTACAAAGTTTTTTTCTTCATAAATATTATCTCATTTTGATTTTTACATCTAAATGGTAAAAATTGATTATTATAGAATTTTAGACTACAAATTCTACAACGTAAAAAGGCACGAAGTATGACGAATAGAGACTTCGAAATAAGGTTTGGACACTTTGATGGTATTGAAAGATACAATGTTTTTATTGATAACATTAAAGCTCACAAATAACTACAATCCAAGAAAAAGAAAGTCGGTTGCTGAATAGAGTATAAAATGTTACTGAACTGTTTTATCTTCGCTTATATATATTACAAACGGGCCCGGCCGACGTTGTCTCGCCCTGATTATAAAAAAAAACCTTTACAAATTATATACCTAAATCTTCCACATGAATCATTGTATTTAATTTATTATTTTATGTCATAAGTGGCAAACGAACATGTGGGTCACCTGCTGTTAAGTGATAACCACTGTCCATGGACACCAACAACACCAGAGGAGTCGCAAGTGCGTTGCCACCCTTTAGGGGGAAGGGACTAGGGGAGGGAGATGGAGAGGAGGAGAGGGGAGGGGAGGTGGGCCTCCGGCGCTCTCACTGACCGAACGAAACGCATCAATGCAAGCACTGTTACTTAACGTTGGTTTTCTATGAGAGGGTGGTACTACCCCGGACGAGCCGACCCATTCATGCTGAAACCAGTAAGTTTCAGCGTGGCTCTACCACCATATGGCGAAAACCGCATGAAAATCCGTTGAGTAGTTTCTGAGTTTATCGTGAGCAAACAGACAGACAGACGTGGCAGAGGACTTTGTTTTATAATATATACTATAGATGTGGTAAAGAAAACTTTTATCAGTGGTTGAATACGAAAATGGTATATAAGAGATATGAAATCAAATCGTTTTAATTGTAACTGAATGCTGTAATTATACGAAATCAGTACATCGTCTGGCACGACTCACTCATTATTAATTATAAACGATAAAGTAAATTTCAAGGAAGAATTAATATTTATTTATTACAAACTTACTCATTTTCATACCAGGTTTATAGCTATCGAAAGATCGAGTAAACAATTTATAATAGCAATTACACGTTCACACCAAACCGATCGTTTCTTAATGCTTTGTGTAATTTTTACATAAGTTATTACCCACACACGGCACGGTCGGTGTGAACGTAACTTAAGTTTTTAAACTTATCACATAAACATCGATGAGTGTTAAATTGAATTCGGGGAGCCGCGCGAATAAGATATGGAAGCGAGGAAATTGGTTGAAGCACCGTTTAAAGTATCGTTAAGGCTTGTTCGAGAGAAAATATTGTAATCGCTACGATTTGACAGTCCGTGTAGTTTACGAGCTACGAAACGCGGACGTCATTATATCCCGCTTTCATTGGTTTAGTTCAATATTCTATACGTGGAATTGTTCGGGCGATGTAATCGGTGTGCGGCTTCACACCTGTAAATAAATTTATTATATTATTATACATATTATTTGTAGTTTACTGGAAATTATTGAATGTTTATATTAAAGTAAAATACTTGAACATACTGAAAATTTTATAGTGTGATATCACTATATAATTTTACTTCCACACGATTACAAAAACTACTTTATTATCACCAGTGCATATATAGTACTATATCATTTCGAAATACAGGTGTTCTTAATGAAACCCCATTAGACATATAATAAAAATGAAGTGTCTGTATGTAATATCAAAATAAAAAAATTTCACTGATTGGGTATGAAAGTATACACGCTACTGATAACAAAAATGCAATTTTTAAAATTTTTGTCAGTCTGTCTGTCTGTTTGTTCCGGGTAATCTTCGAAAGGGTTGAACCGATTTTGACGGGAATTTCACTGGCAGATAGAAAAAATTGCAGCGTGTTACTTAGGCTACTTTAAATTAGACTGTTAACCGCGGCTTCGTCTGCCATTCTATCTACAAAATGGTTGGACCGATTTCCACAGGACTTTCACTGACAGATAGCTGATCTTATAAAAAGTAATTTAAGTAATTTTAATATAGACTAGATGTTACTTGTGGTTTCGCCTGCAGTGCTATCTACGAAACGGTTCGACCGTTTTTATGGGACTTTCACCGGCAGATAGCGGACATTATAAAAAGTAATTGAAGCAATTTTAGTTTATACTAGCTGTTAACCGTGACGTCGCCCGCAATACTATCTTCAAAACGGTTCGATCGACCTTCATATAACGTTCTTTTTTTTTTTCTCGAACTGAATACGCTATTGACCTTGCAGGGTCTTCACAGCTTCACCGGACTACTTCACTACTTTCACTGACGAATAGTTGATCTTATAACAAGTAATTCAAGCAATTTTAGTTTATACTAGCTGTTAACCGTGGCTTCACCCGCAGTGCTATCTTTAAAACGATTCATTCGATTATAGTACTATATCATTTCGAAATACAGGTGTTCTTAATGAAACCCCATTAGACATATAATAAAAATGAAGTGTCTGTATGTAATATCAAAATAAAAAAATTTCACTGATTGGGTATGAAAGTATACACGCTACTGATAACAAAAATGCAATTTTTAAAATTTTTGTCAGTCTGTCTGTCTGTTTGTTCCGGGTAATCTTCGAAAGGGTTGAACCGATTTTGACGGGAATTTCACTGGCAGATAGAAAAAATTGCAGCGTGTTACTTAGGCTACTTTAAATTAGACTGTTAACCGCGGCTTCGTCTGCCATTCTATCTACAAAATGGTTGGACCGATTTCCACAGGACTTTCACTGACAGATAGCTGATCTTATAAAAAGTAATTTAAGTAATTTTAATATAGACTAGATGTTACTTGTGGTTTCGCCTGCAGTGCTATCTACGAAACGGTTCGACCGTTTTTATGGGACTTTCACCGGCAGATAGCGGACATTATAAAAAGTAATTGAAGCAATTTTAGTTTATACTAGCTGTTAACCGTGACGTCGCCCGCAATACTATCTTCAAAACGGTTCGATCGACCTTCATATAACGTTCTTTTTTTTTTTCTCGAACTGAATACGCTATTGACCTTGCAGGGTCTTCACAGCTTCACCGGACTACTTCACTACTTTCACTGACGAATAGTTGATCTTATAACAAGTAATTCAAGCAATTTTAGTTTATACTAGCTGTTAACCGTGGCTTCACCCGCAGTGCTATCTTTAAAACGATTCATTCGATCTTCAGATAACTTTCACTGGCAGATAGCTGATCTTATAAAAAGTAATTTAAGCAATTTTAGTTTATACTATCTGTTAACAGTGGCTTCGCCCGTAGTGCTATCTTCAAAACGATTGGATCGATCTTCACATAACTTTCACTGACAGATTGCTGATCTTATAAAAAGTAATTCAAGCAATTTTAGTTTATACTAGCTGTTAACCGTGGTTTAGCCCACAATGCTATCACCAAAACGGTTACATCGATTTCCACGGGACTTTCGCTGGTAGATAGCGAACCTAATGAAATGTAATTGTGGTTATTCTATTTTAGACTAGCTGCTAGCCGCGATTTTGTCTTCATGAAATTTAGCAAAATTTCAACTCATTCTTTATTTTTAATAAGAGAAATAAGTATCGGTTTATTGTTTACAATTTGACATTATAATTATTAATAACATTAATGATATAGAGGTCTTCCTAATAAGATCTTAGATTATAAACGTATTACGTAAACAATTCCATAATACAATTTGTTGTGGAACAGACAAGCATTTATTTTGTGTGTATTATGTGTATAGTCACAAAATCTTAATTATAATAATGGCAATGTATATTAAATGTAATGTAAATATAAATCTTTACAATAAAATTTTAAGTTATTGTTTCAATAATTCCTTATATAGTGTAAGTGAGCACTGAGGTAGTTATATGGTGGGTTAAGGTTCCAAATATATTGCTGATGACAAACCTCATTTGGCACGCTCTTTGCCTTTGTATTTATATATCTAATGTACACTTTACATGTTACTTTTAGTGGCGTGCGCATCGTACTTACAATTAATTATCTTTAAAGAGCATTTCTGTAACTGTACATAGTCTCACAATTTTATAATTCTTTGATACGATTTTAAAAAATGCGTGCGGAGCTGCGGGTACAGCTAGTAAGTAATATATCTGTATAGTTTGTTTGTGCAGATTAGTTATGAATATTATGTTTCATATATAAATTGTCCAGTAAAAATAGGAATACAGATAAAGTTGTTGCATTGTAGTTACCACTTAAATATATGTTGTTGGCGGATTTTTTACGAGATTTAGGCATATAATGGTTTGTATTTTGTATGCATGAACTTGTATTATTTGACTTTTGTTACGTCCAGTACCGTTACGACACACCCGAGAGGCACTACAACACCACCTAAACATTAACACTAGCGCCACTATATTATATACATTAATTCTTTACATAAATAAGAACGATTAGATAGAATTTATGTATTACTTAAATAACATTTGATTCTTGATAATTTAATGTATGTCCTGAAAAACTTTGAGAAACTGAATTTAGTTAAAGACCGGCATAATCTAAATACTAGAAACTGTAATAAACTGGTGGTCCCATGTTTCAGACTTAGCAAAACCAGTAATAGTTTTTTAGGTAATAGTGTTCGGTTCTACAATAAAATCCCAAAGCATGTTACCGATTTGCCGGACTGTAAATTTAAGCGCCATGTCAAACGGGTTTTAGTTTCAAAAGGATATTATAGAGTGGATCAGTATGTGAATGATAGTGATGTCTGGAATTGACTCCTCTCTGTGCATCCACTAAAAGCATTGTTGTATAATGTATTAGAAATATATGTTAAAAAAAAAATGTACCCGATCGAGTTTCTTGCCGGTTCTTCTCGATGACTGGGTTGTTTTCCGAACCGGTAGTAGTCTTTGACGTTCATAAGTGCCTTATTAGGGCCTAAACTGAATAAAGTATTTTTGATTTGATTTGATTTGATCGTTATTATTATTTATATGTTACTGAGTTATTTTGGAGAAATTTGAGTAAATAGTAATTGCTTTGATTTCCACAGTTTGTCACATAACATGTTATTGATCTACACGCACTTCTCTGTGGAAGTTATTATAAGACGAAGCTGTGCACGGATAAACTATCCGATATACACGTATGCGTTTGTGAATCATGCAATCTCAATTGTATGATTCACAAACGAATATATGTATGAATAGCTCAGAATAGTTTAGCTAGGTCAGATCGGGATTTCGGTAACAACTCAAGCCGAGGTGTGCGTGCGCCCTTGTGCTAGTTACCTAAATAATCAGCTGAGTGCCTTAAGCGCTCACCTTAGTTGTCCGGTGAAGCTGTGAAGACCTTAACAGGACAATAGCATAGTCAGGTCGAGAAAAAAAGCCCGGACAAATAATCACAGTGTACTACAGAGTGTTATACGTATTTTGTAACACTTTATATAGTGTATATAATATCTGTGCCTTTTTAGTTTAACATAGTTGGGTTATTGTGGACTTCTGAAGCTCACTAGAAATAATACTATGGATGATTAGTTTTAAAATAACACAAAAAGTGCTAAACAGAAGTGACATAAAAAGGCCACCGATTTGTTAGAATACTGAAATCATTAGAAGACAACAACTTATCTATTAATACGTGAATTTTCTACCCCTTTCTAAGCGAATTGTGCGAACGGATGAAATATATAAATGCGCGAGAACAAAAACAGTTCGGTATCTTCTGTTCTGTTTGTTAACTGAATTTCTTTGTTCGGACGCTATTGAGGAGCAAACAAATATAATATTATCAAATTAGAAAAAGGGCAAAATTTTTACAATTAACGCTATTGATAAGATTGCCTGTTGTAAAGTTCCTAACAGTTATAATGAATATTACGTATATATGATGCATTCATTTCAATTAGTATGAAATTTCAAATTCAAACTTAATTTTTAAATACTTAATCGTCTATTTTAAATTTATTAAATTAAATTGTTGTCAATTCTCGACTACTGGGCGAAATATTTTTATTTTTACGTAAAGAAGTAACAGAATGGTGCTAAAGTCTGACTCGGTAGGTATACTATTAATTTAGTGATTGGATAATATTTTAAAACCCGATGAGGCCAACGGTAACATTTAGTTTGAAAAAGAATTCAATCAAGATCACTGACACTTCAATTATATTCTACCTACCTTATCCGATTACAGTTAAGTAATAGAAATTATATCTCAAGTATAATCTTGCGTAAAATACAAATAATTGCATCGTGTACAATTATTGAACTAAATGTATGTAAGAATTCTACTTGGATGGTGCTATAGTTGTTGATTTTCTCAGGAGCACTTAGTTACGTTATAGAGTTTACAGGGTTCTGGATAATTGAGATCAACTTTGGAACTGTGAAAATAAATGTAGGTCTTAGGATTACTGTCATCGGAATTATTATAGGATCACTGCGTTTGCAAAACAGATTTGGAAGGCTATATAGTTTTTTCAAGTATTGTATTAAGTTACTCGAATATGTATTCTATTTACACTATTATTGTTTAGTATATGTAATATTTATACTAGTATTATAAACAGAAAATATTAGATTTTCATTTGTGATCGATAAACTCAAGAAATAATTTAAAAATAATCTTTCACCTACAGACATTATCAGCGAGTAAAATGTGTTTTAGTTTATTTTCAAATTCCATATTAACGTTAGTAAAGCTGCGACCAAAATCTATTCATGCATATTCTTTTTATATCTATATTAAAAATGATATATATAAAATAAAATAAAAAAACTCCAAAACCGTTTGAAGTTAGTACACTGCTAAGTGTGTTTTCACGGAAAAGGATTTTTGTTATCTGTTCTGCTTTAACTTGTTACTAGGTGGCGCTAGGCTTTCATTGAAGTTAAATTTTACATTGCTACATAATGAGGTCAAATCGTGTGTATTTGCTAGCAAATTATAAATATAATATAAACATATACACACAAGAAGTAGAATTAACCATCCAAATCCCGAAGTACTTCTTGGA
>MU158739.1:803448-832658 GCA_015888305.1 Antheraea pernyi | reverse complement strand
CGGAAGAGTCAACATGATGATGCTCTTCGACGGGCCGACACACGCGTAATCGATTGTGGTCATTACACATTATTCTGCAGCATATTTCAATTAATGTTTACTTTTATATTTTACAGCCTCAAATCGACTGTGTCCACCAACGGAAGAATCAAGTGTCCGCCAACGCCGGGTTCAGCCATCAACTAACGACGCATTGGATTGTTGTTTCAGTTACGAATATTTCGCTCTTTCTATTTCCAGTTTCAGATTTAACTTTTTAAAGTACATGTCGCACAAATAATTTATAACGTTTTTTATTGCCGTGAGACGGGACAAGAACCAATCAATTCCGAGTCGTAGTGCAAAATAGCATGCACTAAGCATAGTCCTCGTCCATCTTTTTGGCCGCTCTGAATATAGACCTAAGTCCGGGCTTGCGCGTAAATTCTCAACAGTTTCATTAAAAAAAGTAGAAATTTAAAATTGGTCTTTACTTATCCTTAAGTTCTCTCAATGTTCTAATTCATACCTTTTTTTTAATTAACTTGGGGAAATCCTTTATTGATACCCACCCTCCCGGGGGAGAGAGTGGGTTTTGTCAGAGTGTTCTGCGCAGTGCCCTCCGCAGCGCCGCATTCATGGCATGTGTAGGTCGGCTCCCTACGAGCGATCCGGTGCAGGTACCACCCGAAACAACCATGTCCGGTGAGTACCTACACCAGTCGAAGCGACAGGGAGCCCTGTTACACCGTTCTGGCAGGACTGGGCGGATGGCGTCAATTATGTAACACCCGCAACGCGCGTCCACCAGGTCCTGCCTACATTTTGTGTTCTACGCAACTGTGTTGAGAGCGGTTAAAAAGTTTGGCAAGGACTGTACTTAATGACGTATTCCCATAAAGTAATGTCTACACAATCAAATATCAAACATGAAAGCTTCTGTCTATTCACAATTGGAAGACAAAAATTGTGAAGATCAATTATATCATTACAAATTTTAAAATATATGACGTTGTCATGAACATATGTTATTAAGAGGTAAATAAAACAGTAATTAAGACAAAAAGCACTTGCGTTCGAAGAATTTATCGAAATTAAATTGCAAAGGTCAGGGTAAATGGGTCGCTGCGGGACGGCAGTCCGCGCACGTACTTATTTATTGTAAAATACTAATACAAATAATGGATGGAGCCATTGTGATTGTCGAAAATAGAGACCAATCATCAGCGGTGGACGTGCTCGTAAAATGAGATCGAAGTGTCAAGGATACTATTATATGAACGAATGGTAGGTAGGTGAACTGTGCCTAAATAATGAGCTGCGCTTTCGAAAGTGGTTGTGTTATTGTAATTCTATTTTAAATCAAATTCAATCTTTTTGAGGTAATGATATTTTCTTAGTTTATTTTTTTTATCAATATCAATGTCTGGATATGATTGTACACCCAGCCATTTAATTTAAAATAAGCTTCTAGTAGTATAATGACTATTCGGTGGATATATATATATATATGTATATATATAAGTTTAATACCTATAAGCGGGACTGATAATTATCACATAAAAGTCATTTGTGTACGGAAATGAAGCCCGCGGCCTCTTGGCTCAATAATACTGCTTCCTACCACTGGACTGCGACGACTATATAACCTACAGATTATAATTACCCGTGATGACTTTGTATTTTATAATTCTTGCATACCTACTTAAGGTTTTTACTTCATAGTCACTGGCAAATACTGCTGTAAAACAAAATGTATCGAATTATTTGTTCAAAAATTTTTTATCGTGCATTGTAAACGTGGGTGTCACAAATTAATCCAAAGTTTACAAGGTAATTTTTTAGGTATCTATTTTCGATCTGAATGTAACCGGAACTCCATTCAAGTAGGGTTTGATTAACAAAAAAGAATGCAGTTAATTAATTTTTTTTCGCTTATGCACCGATCACTTGCATAATAATTTTTAGTCGCTATGTATTATACCGGGTGAAAGTTTAAACGCTTGCAGTTTATTCTAAGATATGACACATTTAACATATAAAATAATACTATCAAAACAAATACTAATAAACAAATAAGAAAACCTAAGTTAAAGTTGGTTCTAAGACTCTCAAAAGTATAAACAAAATCTAGGTGCAATGGCCAGTGTCGAAAGCTACAATGGGTGACCCTGAGTTAATAAATTTCGATAATAAACGGATAAAAACCCTTTTGTTTTGTTCCTGACGTTCCCTTTCAAATGTAAGTGAAATCACCCAACGTTCACTGACACTGTGCTTTAACATAGAGACGTAGGGGATTGTGTATAATTTTTATAGTTTTCTAGACAAAAATAAATATCAAATATAAAGCACCTATTTTTTAAATTGATTTGGAACGAGAATTGAGTGTTGAGTATCCTCCATAATTACTGTCTAAACATTCAGCCTGTATAGTGTATATATAAGAGAAAATGAAGGTGAACATATTGACTTTTGCTTCTTGTTTCTTCTGTCTTTTGTGTAAATTTTGACTTACAATTATTCTGGTTTCGAAAGGTGTTATAAATTAAAACTTATATCTTTTGTAATAGTGAAATACCCAACAGAAAGACGGGAATAAAAAAAAAAGGTGACGAGTACTTTGTTACGCAGAATACACTTTATTAAATTTCTACTCGCTTATTACAGCGAACCAGCGAATAATAAACAAATACGACTATAGTAATAGAATTTATCATTTCGTATCATATTTTAAGAGAACCATTTGGTTCATTCAATTTACTGATACTCGTGACTTCGACTGCGTTGTTTATTATCTTTATGTATAGACGGAAAAACATAAAAAAGAATTGAAAGCAATAATATTATTTGATTACAAAATTTATTTGTACACAGTGTTATCCATTTACTTCTAATAAAGCGAGAAAACACACACGTAGCAGCATATTCTCGAGTAACATTTAGACTTAGTTTTATTAAAATCGTTTCACCCTATCAAAATTTATTGTAATTTTAATAACGACGCGAGTTAAGTACGAGAGAAAAGTAAATAAGTAAATGGACTTCATATATTCAGGTTATTTTATTAGTCAGTCACCGTTTTTTAACATTAGGTTCCACGCGGACGGAGTTGCCGGCACAGCTAGTATAAGAAATATAATAAGAAACATGCGTGCCTTTACGATGTAACGTTAGTATTGCTTTCGTGAGTTAGCTTCTGTTGGTTGTACTGTTGTTGGTTATATTATGATGTCAGTATATTTACGTAATTATCTGATAGTATCAGTAAGAGTCAGTGAAAGGTAATATCATCAAATCAATAACTAACTAACTGGAATATAAAATAATCATACATACATATATAGTAACCATGAATGTTTGCTATATAGGTATATTAGTGTTCAAAGAAAGAGGGTGGTTTCTGTTGTTTTTTGCAACATTAAGTTTTATATATATTCAGAATCAAGAAATAAGGTGCATCGCATTTGTTAATCTGTGAACTTCTATAGATGTACAGTGGTGACATGTTGCTATTTTGGATAATTCTACGTTGTTACACCGAATATTGGCAATTAAGTTTAAAACGAGTATTTGCCACACTTGACATTGGCGAAATTGCCTACAAAGGCAGAGAGGCCGTACCGAAGAAAAAAAAACATTAATTTAGGTTTAAATATGTATTACATAACATGTATAACATCGAGACAATTTAAGGATACATAAATTACTCTATTTATCTATATTAATATTTTAAGTTTGTTTTGTATTAAACTCTTGACGATTTTATACGCAAGTCGTAACTTACGGCTACATTGTGAATATTCGTTTTTAACAGCCATTCTATTTAGTTAAACTGACGTAACTACTATTTCATTCAAACATATTATATATATATAACATATTATAATTTTAAATATTTAATATTCTCAATTGATTTGTACAACATTTTCTATACAGAGACTATAAGTATATCGTTCCAAAATTGATATCTTGATAATTAATATCAGTAACTTTAATTCATAAGGTAAAAACAATATTACCACACCAATATAAGCATCACGTAATAAATACATGCGAAATCGCGAAAACAACACAGTATACATACAATATACATTATATTTCAAATATATATTTTTCAATTTGCCTCTTTTCTTTATACGCGTGACCGTGACTTTATTTTTCATGTTTCATATGTTTAGTTTTTAATTTCCAGATATTTTTGAGTTTGTTATTCTCTTCTTAATAAGAAGTTACTCGGACATGGCTCGAAGAATTAGAAAAACTTCTTATGGGTACGTCGAGTACTCGATCACAACGCAATGGTTGATGAATGTATACCACATTTTTTGTGGGTCTTATTCAAGGAACATTACGGCGTTGATGCTAGAGGTTTGTATGAAAGAGGTGTAATGCAATACAAAATATATTCGTAATTGTTTCACCTAGTTTTTTAAACCGTCATAAATCTTCAAAATATGTGTCAAACACCCAGCATAGTTATAGAGGCAAAGTCTCACATAAATGTTTTTGATCTTCGATCATACCAGGCAATTGAAATCTGAATTGAAATCTGCAACAACAATGAAAGCGTCGCTTGGGTTTTTAGTATCACTAAGTGTCTTAGTATATAGTGTCTTATCTATGGGCTCATCTATCTCAGTATATAAAGTCTTATCTATGAATAAGTGCGTAGTATATTATAAGGAATTCGACTTTCACCATATTATTATAGTGTTTGTACAAAACTATGTAAAAACCAACCAAATTTTAAGTGTGTGAAATAAACTTATATTCTGTGCAATCAACTGATGTTTTAATCGAAATCCCAAATGTTTTTTTTCTAATTTAAAAATAGCTTGCTTTTCCATTGTAATTTTAGCTTTCTGTATAGAGGAGTTGAATGATAACCTGTCACATGATAAAAATAATATACATATTATGTCTAATTAAAGATGAAAAAAATGCCGCCATTAACGCAATAATCTCTGTTAAAAAACCAATGTAAAATGTAAAATAATAACAATAGTTGGTAAAAATTACAACGATTTTTGATAGTTCTGTCAAAAATTCTTTTCTTTCCGAAGGCAGAAAAAGGTGCGGAACAAGAGTCTGCTGAAAAAAAAGAAAGAAAAAAAATTGTATATTACGGATAGTAGCCCGATAGTGCAGGATAGTGTAGCCCGGACGGATCCTTTCTCGGGCTTAATTAAATTCAGATATATGTAGAAATTAATTGTTGTAAAAAACCTATTTAATAGAACATGATAAGACGATAGAAGGTGACAAGATTTATATTATGTAGTTTGCGTGTATTAACTTTTATTATTCTTTTATTTTATTAATATTAATAACACGGCTTACGAATCATTTGAAGTGAAACGATGTCGTTGGAAATTAAGTTATGTAATACTGAGTTTTTATTTGCCTGTATATTGTTTATGTTCTACAATAAGTCCAGTTTTATTGACTTTTTTAATGTATATCAATACCAATTATTGTTATTACATCGCCAAGTCTCAAAATGAGATCACAGATTTTTAAGAATCAATTTTAAAAGTCTTATCTGGTAATTATATGTTGAGATTGGTATTACTTACTATATTTTAACGAATTTACGATGAGGGATTGTTCGTAATCTTATGTTTGTATGGTAATCATTATCTAATAACTGTCTGTCTGTCTGTCTAATAACCTACACAGCAAATTATGTGTTTTTTTCTTCGAACTCTACGCTTTTGGCCTAGTAAGGCCTTAACAGTTTCACCGGACTACTAAGGCGAGCGCTTAAGGCACTCAGCCGATTTAATTTTGACAACTAGCTCAAGGGTGCGCGGCACACCTCGGCTTGGGCTGTTGCCTAGTCACGACAATTCGTGACCTAACTGATTTAACCTAAGTTAAGCTACATATTCATACGTATATAAGTTAGTGAGATATATATGTGTACCAAGCACATATGCCTCAGTAGCTCTTCTTTCGTGTCGGATAATTTCTTTTGTCAGAACTAATTTAGTTCGATAAGGGAAAAAATAAAACCCTTCCACTTCCATGTGTAAGCATGTGTGCGTGTAATGATGTTGCAGTGATAAAATATTTTGTGTCACTGTATTCGCACGAGCAGCGTACTCAAGGGCTCCACGCTGAGGGAACGGACCTAGGCTTGAGATGCTGCCAAGGGGGGCCTAGTCTGGTGTGCGGGAGCGAAATTTACCCCCCGACCACGGCGGCGTTTTTGGGAATTCCTTAGTGTTTACTACTATTGTACTGATGCGTTTTGTTTTCAGAGTGTTACAGATCGAGTTTAGATCTATAATGGAAAGCGATGTAGGTCAGAACTTAATAAAAGAAATGAGTATAGACATATGTATAGATGGTATATGTGGTGTAATAAGAATGTAAATCTGTCTGTACTTTTTAGAGTTATGTGAAGAAAATTGTTGCAGGTGTCTTGGAATAAGTAATGGAGTACATTTTAATCATTTTTAGAAATGTCTGTTTATTTGAACACGCATCACTACTAAAGTACTGTTTTCATGATAAAACCTATTTTCCACAAATTTATAAGGCATATCTTCAAGTAACATTTAGTCTATGTTGTTTTGTCTTTGTTCTTTAAACGACGACGTGATTTAAGTACGAGAGAAAAGTACATAAGTCAACGGATTTGTCACGTACTGGTGATTTTCTTATTCACTGTTTTTTACATTATGGTTCACACGGACGGAGTCGCGGGCACAGCTAGTATATTAATATTTTGAGAAAATACCTATAATTGTATACTAGCTACCGGTTTACATTTTCATTTTGTAGTGAAACGTCTTGTAGGAGAGCTATGGAATTCTGATCCGCAACTGCGACGAAAATTGCTGGGACACAGTGTCGGGTAGAGTGTTGAAAACACCAGTTCTCGTCCATTCACCGAAGTTAAGCAATATCGAGCGCTGTCAGTACTTGAATGGTTGACCGCATGCAAACACAGTAGGAACGCACTTTTTGTTGCAATTTTCAAATAAAAATGTTTCATACTCATACAAAAGTTTCACTTCTATCGTGTGTCTTTACGACACATCCTATTTTTTATTATTACATCGCTTAACAAGTATTTCTGTTTCTAGGTATTAAATATAAATTAAGTATTTTGAATGTTTTTTTTTTACCAATTACCCCGATAATCAATTTATATTTCAATAGCAACCGTCTACGTCTACATCTGCATTATATCAGGTGAAAGGTATTTCTCTAGACAATTAGGTCAAATATTAAGCATCTGTTTATTTTTTTGATTTAGAACGAGTATCAACTACTGAGTATCCTGTAAAAACTATTCTGTAACGAGTAACCAGTCACGTGGTATAACAATATATTTTTTTTTAATAATAGGTGGCAAACGAACAGGTGGGTTATCTGATGTTAAGTGATCACCACCGTCCATAGACACTTGCAATACCAGAGGAGTCGCCAGCCTGTGTTTGGGGAAGGGGGGAGGGAGGAGGTGGATAGGGGACGGGGAAGAGGAAGGGAAGTGGACCTCCGGCGCTCTCACTGACCGAACGAAACGCAACAATGCAATCAATGTTACTTCACGTCGGTTTCCTGTGAGAGAGTGGTACTACCCCGGGCGAGCCGACCCATTCATGCTGAAACCAGTAATAGCTTCAGCGTGGTTCTACCACCTACGGAAAACCTATAACACATGCAACATAATACAACGGTGAATTGTTTATAATTTATCAATTAAAAGTTTTCTCTCCTTATGTAATACGTGTATAGATAAAATAGGTCAATCGTAAGCAAACCTTTTTGACCATAGATGGTTAATATAATTGCTTAACGTTGTAATTTTCACAAGACGATTTCTAATTTACTAAAATGTATTTAATTGTTTCGTTGCGTAAATAAAATGGCTCCTCGGCATAGCGTCGACGAAGAAGGCTTATGTAATTTAATCGAGATATGTATCACCAATCAAAACACAGAATATAAAATTGCATTGCCATGACTTAGCAAGATCGTTTGATTTAATTTCGCAATGTACTTCATTCATTTATGATTATAAAAATCTTATATTCATATATAGGTAGGTCTTTTAATTGAGTTGATATTAATTTAGTTTTGTCTTTAATTGTAATGCTGAATTTGATTATATACAATACAAAATTTAAATAAAAACATTTTACATGTTTTTAAATATTTGTCACTGTTATTATCTTTAGCAAATTATTGACAATAAAATGATTATGATATCTTAATCCCATCAATTAGTAACATAATTTATCGAAAAACAAAATTTAATCAGGGATCTTCAATTTCTCTTTTTTATAGACTCGCTGACCTGAAACGATAACGAATTTTATGAATTGATGGATTCATTTAAAGTTAATTGATTGGAAGCCTTAAAGCCTAAAATATAATTTAAAAAACCTTCGCATAAGGTGATGGAGCTTAAGATTTAAAATTGGTATTTAAATTATTTTATAATATTTAATACGAACGGTAGCTCTAATTTAAATTGTACCTTTTAAATCTTACAATTTTATTTGGTGTTCTGTAACCTTATTACTCAAGAACTATCATTGGCTAGTGCTTCGCTGGCTTTGATGCAGGTTGTGTCAATAAATACAGTTTGTTTTTCTATTTTCAGAAACAGTACTTCTTTCTGGATGAAGGCCCTATATCTTTCTTTGTACCCTTGACAATGTGTTTGTAAAATTTTATGGTGATCAGTTGACTAGCTAATGCTTGGAAGCCTAATGAACAAGCAAACTCACATTAGTTAAGATTCTTTGAATTGTCCAAAATATAACAAGATATCCCGGCGTGCGCTGCATAATATATAGTACAAACTAAGACGGTGTCAAGGTTTTAGACATGTTATAAAATAAAAAATAGTTTTGCTGAACACACAATGGACAAGTCCTTTAAATATGTGATCGTTTTAGCTCCAAATTTCAACTTAATAGAATACATATAAGTAATTGTAATTAACAAATGTTAAAATCGTCAGCGTGTGATAAATATTACAAAGCGGTTGTAATAATTCATGTTGTAATAAATGAATGCAATATCTATATCCTTAACTTTATTTATGTATTTTGAAAAAATGTTTATTTTTCTTCTCTCATTTAGCTTCACTTACATTTTAAATTATTTTAATTTAATGGTATATAGAGTAATTGAATATAGAGACTGGACTGAATTGCGTTTTCATTTTCGGAAGCTATGACCAAGAAAATATAATATGTATTTATTTTTATACATGTTTAGTTCTAAGTCTTTATCTAAATCAATGCACGAAGAAAGTAAAATTGTTTCAATTCTATATACCTACAGTTCGCGCTAAACTTTTTGACCGTTTTGTATGTAGCTGTGTAGAATACAAATGTAAATATAATATGTAATAACTAATGTAAAATTTTGCGCAATTAGGACCTAAGGCCTATATTCAGAACGGCCAAAAATATTGACGAGGACTGTAGATTATAACGGGGAAGCGATTAAACATAATGTCATGCATGGAATTACATATATTATAGATAATTTTGGTGAAATTGATGTGTGGAGAGTAGAGTTAAAATAAGAAGAGAGAAGGGATTTCTTAAAAGAAACAATCCATTTGCATTAAAGTATTAAATAAGAAATAGAATATCATGAACATAATAATAATGTTTTCATGCGTACACATTATTATAAAATAAAAGTCAAGAAAGTTAAGGGGACGGTACGGCCTAGGAGACATTAATGTTGACGATATAGCTCTCACATTAATTCTTTCATACCGCTGAGTGTTTACAATATACCTGTTGGCAACATAATATAGAAAAAGTTGCGGTAACATGTTCAGTTCTGTTACAGAAAGTCTTGTTTATAAAAAAGTATGAATATTCAAATACCAGATAACACGTGTTTTAATTAACTCTGAAACAGTTTAACCTCGATTAGATACTAGCAATATTTGAATAAACTATTAAGTAATCGGTTCGCGTTACATCCAGTGGTTCGAAAGGGCACCACAATGCTCGATATAGCAAAGAGAATAAAGCAGTTGTCTGTTATCTGTGGAATTCGTTGCGCGACCGCTCTGAGTCACGCGGCCACCGGCCACACCTGACGAAGTTTGCCCCTGTCGAATTCCTTTTTCGTAATTTCAATATTCGTATTGACAAAAGATTCAACATTAGAATGTGTATTAGGATCAAATATAGACCAGTTTAAAAGTCTTTGAAAGTGGCAAAATTGTCAATATAAGAAGAGGTCATAATAAAAAAAAAGGTTGTAAGTCATAACCGATTTATTTGTAGTTTCTTTACCTTTAACATCTCGATAAAAAATGTAATTTATTCTCAAACAAACTTTACTTCTAGTTTCTTACTTTTGCGCGCGATTGCTATGATATTCAAGGAATAGAATTTATATAGTTAACATAAATTAAAATACTAAATCGCATTAACAAAGGAGTGTAAAACTAACAGTTTAAACTTATCATAATGTGTGTTTATAAAACGTTAGACTTTTCTAGTTACTTCTTGGATACCCTACTAATGAATAATCAGCTCTTCAGTTTGTACCATTTTTCTTTTAGTTAATTAGGCACGTAGGATCCTGAATCGTTATAACGTGGTCAGATATGAATCCGAAAATATAGTTACTGTTACCTTAACTCACGAAAGATCGACCTTTCAAAGCCAAATCACGAAGACAGTTTATCTTATATTTGGGAAAATATAAGCATTAGATTGCTATATGGAAAACTGTCTTTTAAAAACTATAACGAACGTTACACAGTCCATATCCACGCTTCTCAATCAGTTCAGTAGTCAAGCAACTGATTCTATAAGAAAGTGTACGCTCACCGCGCACTCTTAATTTCACACTTGGATTATGTATTATAGAAATAGATTATTCTACAGCATAAAAGTAATCTGCCATATAAGAAAGTTCTGAGGCAAAAAAACGTTATTTCAATTAAAGGTGGACAATAGACTGCCATTGATTAGGTAACGCTGAATTTCATTGAATTTTTAATCTAAACACTTATTATCGAAAGTAAGATTATCTATGAGTTATACTGTTTCCAATGTGCATTACATTTGAAATTATCAAATTACTAGCTTTTGCACGCGACTTTAGTCGCATTAAAGTTGATTTGATCTATCTCTGGCGAATAGTACTTTTTTCCAAAGGAAAGGTATCCCATGCCTTTTTTTTACTCTTGACAACGTGTACGCCAAACTTCACGATGATCGGTGAAGTAGTTAAGGCAGCTATACTCAAACCTGCAGCCCACCGAGTCTTTGTAGTTAGCCCACCCGATTATACTTTATTTTCAATTATTTTTAATTTCGTGCCCATCAGAATAACTATGATTATACCAAACTTGTTTTATTGGACGACCATTTTTCACTACATTAATACGTTGTTAATGTGAAATTACGTTTTTTTATTTAATACCTAAATATTTGTAGTTAGCAGCCCGCGACACTATGAGAGAAACGTGTTTGTGGCCCGTTTAAAAAAAGGTTGAGCACCACTGAGTTAAGGTTACCACAGACTCACATACGTATTTATAATGTTGGTCAGAATGTTTTGGTCAACTGAAAACTAAACATATATGTGTAACGTATAAATCTATCAAAGAACACAAACAAACCTATTTTTTATTCTTACTTATTGCAAAGGAAATAAATATGTGTTTATGTTCCGTATATTATTTTTAGAATTATCCACATAAATGGAAATAATAATCAAGTTCTCGGTAACGGTAATTTGATGTAATTATGTTATAATAAGCATACATACACAAGCCATTCGCCGAAATTACATATATTTTTGTATTTCCTCTCGAATGAAGAAATTACGAGGCATATAATTTAAATGAAGACATTTATGGCCAAATATGTTTCATCAGTGAAAGCAAATAATACTTGAATGCATTTTTGCATAATTTTTATTCTCTTTATTTTATTGAATTGCTTTAAATAAGCACATAATTAGTAGTAAGGAGTGTTTTTTTTTTAAATCGTGAACCAGTATGCTAATTTCCACAGAATAATTTGTTTGCCAAAAGACGTCGGAGAACTATATAATGGAATAAATTGTGTAGTGGCATAGATCCTTACTTTCACTGCTTCTAAATTAAATAATGAAGGTCCTGGACAACTTGGAGCCTGAAAGCCACTTGATAGATACAACTGATCTTAAGGGTAGGTAATAGTAATTAGCGAATCAGTGTTTAAAGATGCATTTATTCGCACCGTATCATTACATAGTATAAAACATAGTCCCTTACCGCGTCTGTCTGTCTGTCTGTTCGCGATAAACTCAAAAACTACTGAACGGATATTTATGCGGTCACCATTGGATAGAGTGATTCACGAGGAACGTTTTGGTATATAATTTGTCCAGGATTTTTTAATAATCAGGGCGGGACAACGTCTGCCAGGATCGCTAGTTCTATAATAAAAAATAAGTGTATCACTAGTAACACTATTTATTACCTTAGAATTCATTATTGCTATATTGGTTGGTAAATTGATATAATCTGTAGGTTTGTTTACGGTCTGCATTTCTTTTAACATACATGGATTTTTTTTTTTCGAACTGACTACGCTATTGACCAAGCAAGGTTTTAACAGCTTCACCGGACTAAACATACATGGAAGAAAAATATGCTAGTTACACGGAAGAAAATACGTAGCCTACTTTGCAGCTTATTATCTGTTATCAAAAAAGGTTATCAAAATTATTAAATTGTTTACAGAATTTAAGTTAAAAATATGCATATTATCCTTTTTTACTTTAATGTCTGAAATAGAAGAAGATAACTTGAAAGAGACCGATGTCTTTATTCTTCAAAGAAGCGGGTATGACTAACGGAAATTAAAAAAAAATGTCTAAAGGAAACAATGTTCATTCCGTTGGTTTATCTCTTCTTCTTCCTAGCGTTTTCCCGACCTGGAACCAGGGTCCGCTTTCTTACTATGCTTCCTCCACTTTGCCCGATCTTCGGCATCCTTCTGTGTGAGGTAATTTTCCTTTAAGTCCGCCTTTACCACGTCCAACCAGCGTTTCTTGGGCCTGCCACGAGACCTTGGGCCCTGTACAGCTATGTTGAGGCATCTATTTCCGACGTAGTCTGGAGGCCTGCGACTTATGTGGCCGTACCAGCGAAGTCGACTCTCCTGCAGCTTGTCTGCGATGTCAGAGACTCCAAGGCTACCACGGATGTGTTCGTTACGAATGCGAAATATATATCTAATTAAATAAAAAGCACCTTAATTAATATTAAAACTATATATAATTTTTAAGTGTATACATAAAACGTAGCTGCGTGTTAACGATTGTACATTTAGTTGTAGGTACTGCAATTTAGGGACTAGATATATTTCAGTATATTTGATAACACCTGGACTAAATATAATTGATTTAGACTGCATAGAATGATGATTATAATTTATTGTCTAAACACATTCATCTACTTACTCTCAATACGTAAAATTTATTATATTTACTACATCTTCAATCTGTTTCGTAAATGTAAATTAAATTAAAAAAGCATCGATCAATCCATCCAGACGTTTTATTAAATTTGTATGTTACTGGATATTATTTCTCACCGCCGAAAATCGAGGGCTTGAAATTGCCTTGTAATGTTATAACCGAGCAAATTATAACTTGTGTTTCACGGTCAGTACAAAGAGTGTCCGTTGGCGATCTCTTTTTGTTTTATGTAAATTAAAATCGTACACTCCAACTTTGTTCATTTTTATAACTGTAATGTACATTATTATTGAACTGCTTGTTTTAATCATATTACTTTCATATTGTTTTAACGATGCTCGATTTATGTCGAAATTTGTTGTTGGATGCATATGATCGATCCAGTGTATTGGTTATTATCAATATTTAATGATGCATCCATCTATTTCATGTGCTGCATCGAAAGGCGTCCATGCATTCTGTTGATTTTTTTTATATCATAGGAGGCAAACGAACAGGTGGGTCACCAGATGTTAAGTGATCACCACCGGCCATAAACACTTGCAGCACCAGGGGAGTTTTGAGAGCACCACCAGAGAGCACCTGTGTTGGGGGAAGAGGAGTACGGAGGGGAGGGGGGATAGGGGAGTGAGGAGGGGGAGGAGAGAAGGGCTTCCGGCGGTCTCACTGACCGAACGGAACGCAACAATAACAAGCACTGTACTTTACGTCGGTTTTCTGTGGGTCGGGTGGTATTACCCCGGCCGAGCCGACCAATTCATGCTGAAACCAATAGTAGCTTCAGCGTGGCTCTACCACCTACAATGCCTACAATACCTACACACCTATAATGATTCGCTACTACCTGTTTTAAAACAAAATATATACAGGAAAATAAATGTATTGCTATACGTTATTTTGTCTAAGTAAAAAGATACAGTTCAATTATACAGAATGTATACTATATGCTACGTTCGTTTGAGTATCGTTTGGAGCTCATAATTAACAAAAATAATGACAGAATGGTTCATTTCAATTTATGTTTACGGATTTTACTACAACCTCTTTAGATTTTTAGCTATTTCTCACTTCCTTTGTATTCTGTCTATATACAAATATTTGGGTTTTATAATATTCTAAACGTTCCAATATGTCAGTTGTAACAGATAAAAAAATAATTCAATGAAATATCGATTTTTTCAATTTCTTAACATTTTAGGTGTATTGTAAAATATCGATAGAACGTTAGGATGCATCGAAAAAATCTTTGATTCAATTTTTTCTGTGAAAATTGCAGTAAATGGAAACAGATTTATGTTTTTTAATTAAGTTTTTGATAGTATTTTGTGATATGTTATTGTATTTATAAGTTGTGAATGTTTGTAGTATTGATGAGGGTGGCGTGTTCTCTTTGAACAAACCCACAATAAAAATAAAGAGAAAAAAAACATTGCAGTATTGTTTTCAATATTTGGAATATTGTATTCAACTAGGATATTATTAATATTACGTTTATATAAAGATTATTATATTACTTCGCGCGATTACTTAGTGTATGTCCACTTTATTTGAATTCAAAAGATGTATCTTGTCTTGGTCGTAAGGCAAAAATAAGAGTCACCGATGCAGATTTGCTGCGGTAGTTATATTTTACACGTTATCCGGTTTGTTTTACGTAATATGGTTGGCTGTCGTTGGTTATGGATGGTTCGTGGCTAGCGTTGCTCTCGGCGGTCCCGCTGCGTGCGACATGCATCTAGTTCCAGTTGCTGTGTCTTTGATTTTGTATTTTGATTTATAGGGTTACGTTTATGGTTAATTTGTTGGTATTTCTGTAACGTAAAGTCTTTTTGAGTATTGTGTGATAAAAAATGTTCACTGTTGTATCGACACTAGGAGACAATTTTATGTTAGGTTTATAAACTGTGTAATTTCTTTATGTAAATCGGTTAAGGTTAGTAATTTTTTTTATTATTACTATAAGATTTCTATAAGTATTGTTGATTATTTTTATAGGTTTTCAATTTCCGAATGACGTATACCTTCTTCTCGGGTAGAAAATTACAAAAAACATAGTTTTTTAACAAATTCTAAAATTAACTTTGGCGATTGATAATTGAGGAGGTATAAGCAGCTTCTCGTGTACAAATTTTAATAATAATTGATTACACCGCCTTTGAGTTAAAACTGGATATACAAACAGAGAGATTAAAAAAAAATGAAAGTCATATTTGTGAACAGATGCGTTTTAGCTACTAGAATATAAAAAAAAAATCTACCGACAGAAGTAAAGGTTTATTAAAATAGATTAGTTAGGTTAAAGTTAAAATAAAGGTAACTATTAAGCAAATTATGGGATGACTGATTTATGTCGCGGTGATAGAGTCTCAGTGACAAGCTGACCGTTTATTACCTCAATCGTGCTACCTCGACCAACCTGACTGAGTGACCTATAATATAGTTTAACGCGCTCCACGGAAAGGGCGTGGTGCGTTGCATACGCAGCTATGGATGGACACAGAGAGGAAGGGGGAGTGCCTAAGGGTAAGTAAAACTGTAAATTTGCAGATGGTACAAAATACAAATATTATATTTAAAGTCTTTGTAATTTTAATATAATCAAATTACTCCACGCTGTGTTGGAAAATTGCAAATGTTATGTTTCAATTTTTTTATCTTAGTCTTTATGACATTTTTAGTTCCCTGGTCCCGACGTATTTTATGCAACGTTAACCGATAATGTTGTTAGTTGATTTTTTTTCGAATTGACTATCCGCTATTGGTCTGATTCGTTCACCTCTTCATTGGGCTTTTTGGGTAAGCGGTTAAGGCTCTCAACCGTATAGTAACTAGTTCAAGAGTTACATACTGGCCGTAGGCTTAACTTTAAAATAATTATATATAATCATTTTCGACTTGCGGCTAGGTTTAGCGTCACCGGGCTTTTTGGGTGAGCGGTTAAGGCTCTCAACCGTATAGTAACTAGTTCAAGAGTTACATACTGGCCGTAGGCTTAACTTTAAAATAATTATATATAATCATTTTCGACTTGCGGCTAGGTTTAGCTTCACCGGGCTTTTTGGGCGAGCGATTAAGGCTTTCAGCCATATGATAACTAGATCAAGAGTCACTACATACCCGAAACTCGGTTTGGACTTAACTTTAAAATAATTATATATAATCATTTTCGACTTGCGGCTAGGTTTAGCGTCACCGGGCTTTTTGGGTGAGCGGTTAAGGCTCTCAACCGTATAGTAACTAGTTCAAGAGTTACATACTGGCCGTAGGCTTAACTTTAAAATAATTATATATAATCATTTTCGACTTGCGGCTAGGTTTAGCTTCACCGGGCTTTTTGGGCGAGCGATTAAGGCTTTCAGCCATATGATAACTAGATCAAGAGTCACTACATACCCGAAACTCGGTTTGGACTTAACTTTAAAATAATTATATATAATCATTTTCGACTTGCGGCTAGGTTTAGCGTCACCGGGCTTTTTGGGTGAGCGGTTAAGGCTCTCAACCGTATAGTAACTAGTTCAAGAGTTACATACTGGCCGTAGGCTTAACTTTAAAATAATTATATATAATCATTTTCGACTTGCGGCTAGGTTTAGCTTCACCGGGCTTTTTGGGCGAGCGATTAAGGCTTTCAGCCATATGATAACTAGATCAAGAGTCACTACATACCCGAAACTCGGTTTGGACTTAACTTTAAAATAATTATATATAATCATTTTCGACTTGCGGCTAGGTTTAGCGTCACCGGGCTTTTTGGGTGAGCGGTTAAGGCTCTCAACCGTATAGTAACTAGTTCAAGAGTTACATACTGGCCGTAGGCTTAACTTTAAAATAATTATATATAATCATTTTCGACTTGCGGCTAGGTTTAGCTTCACCGGGCTTTTTGGGCGAGCGATTAAGGCTTTCAGCCATATGATAACTAGATCAAGAGTCACTACATACCCGAAACTCGGTTTGGACTTAACTTTAAAATAATTATATATAATCATTTTCGACTTGCGGCTAGGTTTAGCGTCACCGGGCTTTTTGGGTGAGCGGTTAAGGCTCTCAACCGTATAGTAACTAGTTCAAGAGTTACATACTGGCCGTAGGCTTAACTTTAAAATAATTATATATAATCATTTTCGACTTGCGGCTAGGTTTAGCTTCACCGGGCTTTTTGGGCGAGCGATTAAGGCTTTCAGCCATATGATAACTAGATCAAGAGTCACTACATACCCGAAACTCGGTTTGGACTTAACTTTAAAATAATTATATATAATCATTTTCGACTTGCGGCTAGGTTTAGCGTCACCGGGCTTTTTGGGTGAGCGGTTAAGGCTCTCAACCGTATAGTAACTAGTTCAAGAGTTACATACTGGCCGTAGGCTTAACTTTAAAATAATTATATATAATCATTTTCGACTTGCGGCTAGGTTTAGCTTCACCGGGCTTTTTGGGCGAGCGATTAAGGCTTTCAGCCATATGATAACTAGATCAAGAGTCACTACATACCCGAAACTCGGTTTGGACTTAACTTTAAAATAATTATATATAATCATTTTCGACTTGCGGCTAGGTTTAGCGTCACCGGGCTTTTTGGGTGAGCGGTTAAGGCTCTCAACCGTATAGTAACTAGTTCAAGAGTTACATACTGGCCGTAGGCTTAACTTTAAAATAATTATATATAATCATTTTCGACTTGCGGCTAGGTTTAGCTTCACCGGGCTTTTTGGGCGAGCGATTAAGGCTTTCAGCCATATGATAACTAGATCAAGAGTCACTACATACCCGAAACTCGGTTTGGACTTAACTTTAAAATAATTATATATAATCATTTTCGACTTGCGGCTAGGTTTAGCGTCACCGGGCTTTTTGGGTGAGCGGTTAAGGCTTTCAGCCGTATGGTAACTAGTTCAAGAGCCACAACATACACGAAACTCGGTTTGGGCTTAACTTAAAAATAATTGTATATTAGTTATAATAATTTTCGACATGCCTGTAAGTCGGGTTCTTAGGTGAAAGAAAATATCGTGATGAAACCATATAGCATGGTGTTGGCCTTTTCTAAGTCCACCTGGCTAGCCATATTACCTTCAACTATAAAATCTGTCGGTAAGTACCTGTAGGTGTGTTCCAGCAGCTACATTTGACAGTCAGCCTCCACTAGGTTTAGCGTGTTTACCATCTTAAGCCACATATTCGTTTAACATTAGATGAAATTGTATTCAAACGACAAAACCTATAAAGTATACAAAATATAGAATTTGGTCATATAATTTTAAAATGGATCGTATTATATTTACATGTATGTATATATGTATATATATTTATATGGTATTCTATCGTTCAATCAAAATCAGAATACTCGTATACTTTATTCAATTCAGACCCTGAAACGCTTATGAATGTGAAAGCTATCACCGGTTCGAAAAACAACCCAGTCATCGAGAGGAACCGGCAAGAAACTCGATCTAGTTTATGTCTTCATCACTATATAGTATAAAACAAAGTCCCCTACCGCGTCTGTCTGTTTGCGATAAACTCAAAAACTACTGAACGGATTTTCAAGCGCTTTGCACCAGTCGATAAAGTGATTCATGAGAAACGTTTTGGTATATAATTTGTCAAGATTTTTTTTATAATCAGGGCGGGACAACGTCTTCTAGTCACTCTAGTGTTATATATTTTTACAAAACATAAACTTTTAGACATTAAAACCCGTTTGACATTTTTCAGGAAGTTACTGTGCGGCAAATCGGTAATGTGCTTTGGGACTTTGTTATAAAGGTTTTATAACACTATTACCTAAAAAACTGTTTTTGGTCTTAGTGAGCCTGAAGCATGGAATGAGCAATTTGATCCTGTTTCTAGTATTTAAACTATGTTGGTATTTTACTAAATCCAGTTTATCTAAGTTTTTCCGAACATACATTAATTTATCAAGAATATATTGGGAGTGTAGCGTTAAGATACCGTATTTCTAAAACTTAGTCTTTAATGATTCGCGAGGCCTCATATTATAAATTACTCGAAGTGCCCGTTTTCGTAGTAGGAATATGGTGTCCACCTCAGCGTTTCATTTACAGTTTTCTCTATATTGATCGATTATGACTTGCATACAACGACGGGAAGAATGACCGGCGCGGCCCGATGCCACAGTATAATTATGAGGGACAGTATGGAAACTACCTAAAACGTTTGAAAACGGCATATTCACACAAGCATGCGCATCGACGAGGGATTTTAAAAGGTTCTCTATGGACAGCACCGCGAAAACCCCTTAGGGGTCTCGTCGATGCGCATGTTTGTGTGAGTGTGCTGGTACGAGCGTTTGTACGTAGTTTCCATACTGTCTCTTATGTTTATATTGTGCCGATGCTGTGTAGCGCAACGCGTTGTATTCCGTCGTCGTGCGCCATCTCGGTCGGCTATTGATAAATCATCCACAGAGCACGCGCGCCCCCGGCGAGCACTGCGCAACCGAAACACGTCGCTCTGCGGCGTTTTTTGATTACAAGACATTGTTTCTTTTTATAGAATAGTTCATACCGTTTATAAACTACTCAATACACATAATATCTGTCAAACGAAATAGTTATAAATATTTTTTCTTACCTTTCAACATAATTTCTAACTAAATCTTGTAATGAGTGTATATAGGAATAGTGTGTAAACTAAATATAACGTCATTTGTTATAACAAAAAATACTCCAAAACGAAGAAATTGCTCCAGTTTGGCTGTATACTTTAAAATCCTTACATAAATATAATCTTTTTAGTGTAACAGCCTTTCTCGATTATGAAAAAAAAATCATTATTTTTACTCTAAATATTGACAGTAAGTAAGAAATTTAAGTCACAATTACTAAATATATCAGACACCATATTATCAGTCGTACACATACAATAGAAAATGGAGATAATAAAATTATGGATGATGCAAAGTTTTCAACAAATACTCGATGAACGAAAAAAAAGGCGAGGCAAAAAAGTTTTGATAAAATTGAAAACTCAAAACAATGAAATAAATCTGTTCTCTTTTTCATTTTTAAATAAATTATAGTCTGAATTATTTAAACTTCATAATTTAAAATCTATTGACACTCCGAATAATAATAATACATTTTTATACAATTCATTTATCAATCAAATATTGATTGGCATAATCAACAACCTATATCAAGGTCTAAGGGAAACATATTTTTTTATTTTCACCCTTTCACTATAGTCATCAACTTTATTACATGTATCATTATATTTTGTGTTGTTGTATTTTAAGACATAACAGTAAATAAATAATTACGAATCGAATACGTTAAATGACGATTACATCGTAAATGGTAAACGCGCGAAAGGGACACTCTTGATAGTAGCTCTCCTTACCTTACTTGATAGTACCCGAACGAGCGGGTCACCTGATGGTAAGTGATCACTGCCGGTTATATACACTAGCAACACCAGGGCCTTTTAAAGGAGAAGAGCCTCCGGTTCTCTTACTGAGCGAACGAAACGCAACAATGCAACCATTGTTAGTTCACGTCTGTTTTATGTAAGAGGGTGGTACTACCCCAGGCGAGCGGACCCATTCATGCTGAAACCAGTAATGGCGTCAGCGTGGCTCAACCACGTACAACATCCTTCTGGAACATATCCATAGCTGCTTAGCGACAGATTTTCAATTTAAGGATGGCAGCTACCCTCGCGGGCATAGAAAAAGAAAGAAGAAAGAAAGAAAATATGTTTATTGCAGCAAACACATGGATAACACAATAGTAGAAAAATAGAGTTACAAAGATGTATATAATCTTTTAAATGATCTTTTAAAGCAATGGTTAAAAAAGGTATTATCGACCACACTTGAATCCTAAAGATCCTATAGATTTCTAAAATATTTGCATATTCATTCTCACATTTACACACATTACATAAGTAGTATTTGTTTTTAGTGGGATAATGGCATTGTTTTTCTCTTTTCTTTTTTACATGTTGTGTTTGTTGGTAGTTTTTATTTTATTTAAAAAATAGATTCCAATGTCTCTTTTTTCACTTAAGAGTTATGTAACTCATTCGATTATTGATATTTTACTAAATATACAAAAGTTTGGGTTAGCCATGTAATAGTAAAAATAAGTATTTATATACAGAAATCATTGTTGGCGAAACTAACATTTTATTTTTACTTATTTACTCCTAAATGTATAGTTGTAGATTTCTTTGAAATAAATAATATAAAAAGAAAAAAAGAATGTACGTTAAAACATATTAAAATTATACCACGGTTTAACTGCAACGGCGCACAATTCAGCATGTGCTGGTTGCCACCTTTACAAATGACCCCAGCGCTGATCTTCCATTGTGTCCAAGCTAGAAAAAGCCCTACTGTCATGTACAATCTGTGAGATTGCTGCCAATAGTATTAATAGAAATAAACATTAGTAATAATTGGTGGATAGTTACAGAGCGCTGATTGAAATTTTATTACACACATGAAAATGTTAACATAACAACTCAAACAATAATTATTGGTTACAGGTTGAAACCTACACATAAAATTGCAATTACAAACAACGCGATTGCGAACAGAGAAGCTCACCTCTAAATCATTCCTAACAGAGGAATGTCTTACACAGTGGGTACGTGGGCGAAAGAAAGCCGCACATTATCTTAATTAAACAACTGTAGTGCTTATAACCTAAGTAATTGTATTCGTAATCTGGTCTCGTGTAAAGTTCTTTAAGATAGGGTTATCACTGTTTAAAATACAATTTAAATTACATAAAGTAAATTTAAAAAAAAAAAGTATTAACCGACTTCAATATCAATCATAAACCCATACGGCACTAAAAAGCGGAAAATAAATAGTTTATCAAATTAACCAAATTAAATAAAACATATGAATATGTGTGCTACCTAGAGATGTACTGGAAGTCGGTACTATACAAATGGGACCACACGGGAAGTACCAGCTTTTAAATAAAAAAAGAATAATCAAAATCGGTTCACCCAGTCCAAAGTTATGAGGTAACAAACATTAAAAAAAAAACAGTCGAATAGAGAACCTCCTCCTTTTTTGAAGTCGGATAAAAACGTTACGAATTACGATCGTAGATAATATAGTTTGAAAGAAATCCTAAACCCGATCGTATTTTCTTGATGACTGAAATATTCTTCAAAACTGCGATAGTATTTTAACGTTCGTAAATGGTTTTAAGTGTCTAAACTGAATAATGGGAATTTTTGTATTGTTATTATGAGTTTAACACATTGGTGATGGATAACTGCAACACTAGGAGCATCATTGTTGTGTTGTCGAGCTTGAAGAGCGTGTTACAATCCCTTTTTGAAGAGCCCCATATCATAACACTGAAGGAAGACTTTTTAAAGTGACTCATTCCACAAGGATAGCATGCGTATAATGAAGCTTAGAGAGAACTTTACTACAAGGTAATTAACTCAATAACGATAGCATGCATTCTAGAGAACCTTACGGTTGCCGCCATTCTGCTAGGTTTTAGAGTATGCCCATGAGCATCCAGCCAGCGGTGGTTAGTCCGAGTTTGGAACGGCAATGAGGGCACCATATCAAATAGTTCTTCAGAATACTCTCCGTTACACATGCGGTAAAGCACACATAAAAACCCAATGTCTCCGCGAAATTCTAATGACTCCAGAGCGCATTTTAATTCTGCAGTTAAAAATAACATCATCAAAAAACTTAACCAGAACTCATTAACTGTATATTTTGAAATCTGTCTGGCAACCATAAATAAAGTTCACAAGTACGTAGATCACAATGGGAGTATTTCAATTGGAATTAATTAAAGCCCTCAATCTATATCTATCTTAATGCACATTAAGCATTCTGATTAAATACATATCAGTACTTTGTTGTAAATTTTATAGTTGTAAGAGACTTCGCGAGTTTTATATATATAGATAGATATATATGGTTTTATGGTTTCAGCATGAATGGGTCCGCTCGCCTGGGGTAGTACCACCCTCTCACAGATAACAGACGTGAACTAACAATGATTGCATTGTCGCGTTTCGTTCGCTCAGTAAGAGAACCAGAGGCTCTTCTCCTTTAAAAGGCCAGCAACGCAATTGCGGCTCCACTGGTGTTGCTAGTGTATATAACCGGCAGTGATCACTTAACATCAGGTGACCCATCTGTTCGTATGCCTCCTATGAAATAAAAAAAAAAAATAGAAATATGAAGTTAATACTGTTATAGATGAATATCTACATTTAAAAGTTACTTATGTTTTGATTTACCTAACAAAATTCAGTTGGAGTAAAATCATTCAAGCAACAAGTAATGCAATGTAACAGAAAATAATTAAATAATTTGAGCATTAAAATAACAAAATAATTACTAGGTTAGAACAAAATGCGATTACATGCTAGAACAATAAAAAATGACTGAAACTCTTCTATTGAGTAATATCTCGTTCGGGAACATTAGTCTGTTACTTCAATCTGAGAGACTAATGGCCTATCATCGCAATAATTCAGGGTTTGCTCTTTGCTGCTATGGCTAATTTGATGCATAGTGATTCATTGCTTTATCTATACTAATATATAAAGCTGAAGAGTTTGTTTGTTTGTTTGTTTGTTTGTTTGTTTGTTTGTTTGGTTGAACGCTATGATCTCAGGAACTACCAGTCCGATTTGAGAAAGTCTTTCGGTTTTAGATAGCTCATTTATCGAGGAAGGCTATAGGCTATATATCATCACGCTAAGATCAATAGAAGCAGAGCACCAATGAAGAATGTTTCAAAATCGGGCACTTTTTTTGCTTTTGAGCGATTACGTTATTATTATATACGTTGCCATGGTAACGTAGTAAGTAGTAGTAATAATATTCGTCCAATAGGACAGGCGAAGGAATTAATCCATACTGCCAATTCTGAAGTTATGTAGTAAGTATCAAAGCTAACATTTTCAAAGTTTTTTTTTCCTATTCAAATAGTTCATAGGCGAAGGAATTAATCCATACTGCCAATTCTGAAGTTATGTGGTAAGTATCAACGCTAACATTTTCAAAGTTTATTTTGTTTTCGTATTCAAAATTTTATACTACTTTTATTTCCAATTTTTTATTTGTTCTATATTACGTATTATAAAAATAAAGTTTGTGTATGTACAATTAAAATAACAACTTTTTGATGAATGGATATGGCTACAAATGACCAAAAAAAACTTTTTTTATACTTTGTCTATATTTTTATATTATTATATTTTGTCTGTTTGTTTGTTTGTCCTGGGTAATTTCCAAAACGACTGGACCTATTTTAACGGGAATTTTACTTTTTACTGCCAGATAACCGAAATTATAGCGGTTGACATATTCTACTTTATTTGTCCGCGGCTTCGTCCGCATTACTTTGGGCCGATTTTCACGGGGTATTTACTGGTAGATAACAGACCTTAAAAAAGTAATTAATAATCTCAGGAACTACCAGTCCGATTTGAGAAAATCCTTCGGTTTTAAATAACTCATTTATCGAGGAAGGCTACAGGCTATATATCATCACGCTAAGACCAATAGAAGCAGAGCACCAATGAAGAACGTTTCAAAATCGGGCACTTTTTTCCTTTTGAGAGATTTCGTTAGTAGTAGTAATAATATTCGTTCAATAGGACAGGCGAAGGAATTAATCCATACTGCCAATTCTGAAGTTGTCAATATAGGTATTTCTTATATATCCTTTAATCAATTTTATTCCATGTCTAAGTTACAATAAAGGCATAAGCGCCAAATCTTCTATATAATATGTCGTACATTATTTTATCCATCATTATTATTTTCTTAGTCTTCATAATCATAAAACAAAATTGTTCAAATAAAGATTTCGTTAGCGTTAGTATTATATACGTTGCCATGGTAACGTGGTAAGTTTCTATCGCAAACATTTTCGAAGTTTATTTTGTTTTCCTATGGAAAAAGTTTATACTACTTTTATTTCTAATTTTTTATTTGTTCTCTATTACGTATTATAAAAATAAAGTTTATGTATGTACAATTAAAATAACAACTTTTTGATGAATGGCTAAGGCTACAAATGAACAAAAAAAAATTTCTTTATACTTTGTCTATATTTTTATATTAGTATATTTCTCTGTTTGTTTGTTTGTTGCGGGTAATCTCCAAAACGGCTGGACCTATATTTACGGGAATTTTACTTTTTACTGCCAGATAGCCGAAATTATAGCGGTTGACATGTTCTATTTTATTTGTCCGCGGTTTCGTCCGCATGGCTATTTCCAAAATGGTTGGACCGATTTTCACGGGGTATTTACTGGTAGATAACAGACCTTATAAAAAGTAATTTAGGTTTTTTATTCGCCTTCGGCCGCAGTGGAATATCCGTAATGCTTGAACTGATTTTCACGGGACTTTCACTGGAAGATAACTCACCTTATAAGAAGTAACTATTTTATTTTGTTTCTCAAGACTTTGTCCGCAATATCCTACTATCTCCTAATTGATTGGACCGACTTTCACGGGGCTTTTACGGGCAGATAACTAGCGGGCTCGGAAGACGTTGTCGCGCCCGGATAATAAAATGAAAACTTTGACAAATTATACCTAAACCTTCCCCATGAATTATCATTCTATCTACTGGTGAAAACAGCATGAAAATGGTAGTTTTTGACTTTATCGCGAACAGATAAGCTGACAGAGGACTTTTTTAACCGACTTCGAAAAAGGAGGAGGTTACTATGTTCGGTTGTATATATTTTTTTCATGCATGTTAATCGATATTTTAGTTAATTATGAACCGATTTTAATGATTGTCTTTTTATTTGAATTGGTACACTATGTAGTGATTGACTGCTACCTATGTATTAGTCCATGTGAAATTGATGACGTGAGACGTGTGCCTTACTGACTCCAAGAATAAATATACATAATTGAAAGTCATATATTTGTATGTAATATGAATTATATCATCTTTTTGGTCAATTTGGCGGCCATATTGTCTTATTTACCACGTTTGCTTCTACATAACTCAGTTATTATAGCAACGTATAAGAATAACTTAAGTATATCGACAATACGGGCATATTATATCTATCTATAAAATAAAAGATTTAAGATATATTGTTCGATAATGTATAGCTTATAATTTTCATTACTTTCTTATTAGTGTTAGTGAGTACTGAGTTTGGTATATAGTAGGTTGAAGTTCCAGTTATGTTGCTGATGATAAATCCCATCCCACTCGATATACTATTTGTATTCATATATCTAATGTACACGTTACATGTTACAGTTGGCGTGAGTGTCGTAGTTCCAAATGTTTTTGAAAAAACTTTTCTGTAATGTACACACCCACTCACAATTTTCCATTTCTTTAATACATTTTTTAAAAAGCGCGTGCGGAGCCGCGGGTAACATCTAGTTTATTATACAAATATTAAAGTTAAAAGACAGTTATTAAGTCACGATTTCATACAAAAAACACTTTTCCATTTCTTTAATATATTTTTTAAAAAGCGCGTGCGGAGCCGCGGGTAACATCTAGTTTATTATACAAATATTAAAGTTAAAAGACAGTTATTAAGTCACGATTTCATACAAAAAAAGAACGTGTTATAAAGATAACTTCTATCAGTGACAATTTTGTATTATATTTAAAAATTTTAAATTAAAAATTCAAAAAAAAAAAAACATCAACACGTGGTGTTCCCAGACGGTGACCCATTCATATTTGACCATGCCAAACGTTGCTTAACTCTGGTGATCGGATGAGGTCGCCGATGAGATTTTTAAATCCCTCCCATAAGAAGTTACATTTAAAAAAATTGGATCAAACATAATTGAGAATATTGTTACACTAATCACGTATAGGGTCGATGCAGTCAGGATTGGCAATAAATACTTCGTAGGTTCTTGTCACTGTTTAATCGGGCAGAGCTTCGCCTTACAATAACTTCCACATAGGAGTGCGCCCAGATCAGCGACATCTTGCCCTTTATATGCCACCGATGTAGTCTCACACCGGAATGAATAATGAACAGCCGATAACTTCCACCAATAGCGTTCGAGGTCAGTAGTAACACCCCGATAGAGTCAATAGCGCGGTATCGCAGGTCAATAGTGGTTCCCCGGGTGGCGTTGTAGTCTCGCCTCTCGGGTGTGTCACGGTACCGGACGTAGACGTTAACAATATATACTTGCTTTTCAGTTTTTTTTATATTATGATAAGTGTGGGAAGCTTACTAAAGTTTTCCATAGTAAAAGACCTGCAGAAAACCCAGTATTCATTCATATTTCAGTCTCATAATCTGTTACTCTTGAATATTTATGGAACACTAGCTGTTACCGCGACTTCTTTCGTTAACATACAGCGACAGCCCTCAAAAGGAAAAAAAAACGAAGTTGAAACATTCTTCATTGGTATTCCACTCCTATTGGTCTTAGCGTGATAGTATATATATAGCATTCCTCGATAAATGAGCTATCTAATAAAGAAAGATTTTTTTAATTAGTTCCTGGCCATTAGTTTAGGCCATTTACGCCATTAGTTCCTGAGTTTAGCGCGTTCAACAAAACAAACAAACAAACTCTCCAGCTTTATAATATTAGTATAGATTTGACATGAATTATATAATACCTTCTGCAACTGATTTTGACAGCAATTCCTACAATTGCAATTGATGCAACTTCACTAAAGCATAACTAAATATGGCTGAAGTCAATTAAAAATATCTCACTTTCGATTATTAATGCTTTATAGGCATCCGTTGTTGTGTAACTACCTTTAATGGTTAATAACTGTATATATGGCTTCTGTACCATCAGGCGAGATACTGAGTATTTAGTTTTTAATACATAGAATTACATTATGCTAAAATAATTACCTTATGCAAATAAACTAATTGTCTATAATAAATGGTATAGTAATAAATATAGATAAATAATTCTGAACATTTTTTTGATCAAAGACAATTTCGTCGATAGTATTATTAGGAATCGTATTTTCTATTCTGAATTGTAATTTTATTGACAGGGTTATTAATACTTTTAGAAATTACAGAAGATTCTAACATGTCATTATATATAATCGAAAATAATAACTGCGTAAAACTGCGTGTGGTGGATACTAGTTTTAAAATTATATTTACAAAGCACCATTTTATAACTTGCATAACCTTGAAAAATTTCAAGCATTCCAAATTACTTTATGTGAAGATTTGAACCCATCTTCTTAGTTATTCATCTGATAAACCTTAAAGTTCTCAAGTGTCGACCGCGCACTGTATGGCTGCGTAGGTAAATCAGCGCTTGGAGGCTTGGACATGTTCACGTGCTAGACTGATGACCTGGCGTTGGTTGTGTGAATTCGCTGGATGCAGCGTAAGACCGGTCCTTGTGATCCTTGAAGGAGGCCTATTCTTAGCAGTGTGCTTCCACTAAATCTAGATAGTTAAATACTCGATCTGATAATGGAAAGCAAAGGTGGTTGAGCCACGCTGAAGCTATTACTGGTTTCATTGGCTCGGCTCGTCCGGGGTAGTACCACCCTCACATAGAAAACCGACGTGTAATAACAGTGCTAGCATTGTTGCGTTTCGTTTGGTCAGTGAGAGCGCCGGAGGCCCACCTCCCCTCCCCTCTCTGCTCCTCTTCCCGTATCCCCATTCCTACTTCCCAAACACAGGCTGGCTAAGCACTTGCGACTTCCCTGATGTTGCTAGTGTCTATGGACGGCGGTGATCAATTACATCAGGTGACCCGCCTGTTTTTTTTTTTTTTT